>JAPTYR010000016.1:16873319-16884155 GCA_029814505.1 Siphamia roseigaster | reverse complement strand
GTGTGTGTGTGTGTGTGTGTGTGTGTGTGTGCGTGTGCGTGTGCGTGCGTGTGTGTGTGTTATATATTACGTGTGTGTGTGATTTATCATGATGCATTTTGTGAGGTTTATCATCTCATTTAAAGAAACAGAAACATGCATGAACATTCATATTCAATGTAAATAAATTGTTGTTTTAAGAGCATGATTTTCCATCACACTGTACTTTTTTTTGCCACAACAGATGTGAAAACTTGTAGAAGCCTGCAGAAACACTGCTGTGTCTGAGGGCTAAATTCTTTTCATGAATTTTATCTTTGACAGAGGTTAGTAGGAAGAAGAGGTAAAATGCTTTATGAGTAATCAGATGGTCTAGTGTGCCCTTCTCATTTTCTTCTTTGACTTTTCATTAAAAGTTCAAATTGAGATTAGATAAATACTGCAGTTCCCTGCCTTGATTCAGAGCAATTCAAATAGCAGGAAGTGAAAGAAAAACATTGTGCATATCCTCAGATGGCTCATATGATGCCCACCTTTGTCCTGACCTAATAACATATCCAGAAGGCTGAGGCATTCATGTCACTCTGGCCATCATCACTGACAAAGGAGACCTTCAGAGAGGAGTCTCACCCAGCCCGTCACAGAACTGTATCTGTTAATCTTCATCAGTATCAGCCTTTTGTAGCTCATCTTATTATGACTTTCTGTTAATGCACGGTGGAGGCCTGTGCGACTGTCTGGCTATAATGGGCCTGTGTTTGATTAATCATGTCGATCCATTGTGTTTCACATCTAAGGCTGCTCCGTTAGTACTCATCAATGGAGACCGGAGTCCTTTGAAAATGAGATTGGTTACAGACTCATCTCATCGAAATACACAAGCTTGGTAGGCTTTGATGACAGTCATGTTCTGTTGCTACAACGAGTATGACGTAATGTTATCAGAGATTTTGCGGTTATCTTGGTTTTTTTCTCCAGTATGAGAATGATTTATTGCTCTATCATTTTTTATCTTGTGAACTTCTCACAGTCAACTGGTTCTAACATAGTTTAGGGGTCAAGACTGACCTGGGTTTAGGTGCTGGTCTTGTGATTTGTTGTGGCACAGAAATCGATTTTTAGTGTCCCCCAGAGGAACGGTGGGCTGCCAGAGGCTTGGCGTACTTGAGAAAATGGGCGACTACTTCCTCCAGTCAGCTCGTAAATAATCTGCTCATGCCAACTTGCAGACATCAGATTTTGTCTGCAGCTGTGGCAAACGTCTGTGAAATCACTGATGGGCAGTGATGATGTCACAGGTTAGGAGTGATGTCACAGCCATAACTCCCCATCCTGCCGTCTGAATGCCAGATGGACGGTAGAAAGGTGTGGAGGTTGGAGCTTAGAAGCTCTCGCTGTGGGAAAGTCACCCCTCAGGAGGTGTCATTAACCTGGGCTTACTGGTTGACCCAAGTCCTTTGGGGATGCTGAGCTCCAGTTTCCTGGACCAACTCCTAATTAGACTACTTGTTAAAACTCTCTGCAACCAGCTATTCCTCTAGAGCTTCTGATGTAGTGTATGTCTATGCACACCCAGCAAATGAACGTACAAACACCTCCACTCAGCATAATGCATCTGTGACACATTCAGACATTTTGTGTCCCAGTGTCGTTTCTACAGCAAAAAGCTGTTTAATGAGACACCAAGGTTTGAGTAGCTGCCATATAAAATGGGTGTGGGACACACACACACACAGAGAGTATACAATCACCCTGCTGGCTAGGTTCTGTCATACACACTCTCACTTTATCCTTCTCAATCTGTTGTTCCTTCCCACTCTGCCATTATTCCTGCAGCCAGCTTTATTGCCACATTCAGTCTCTCTGTTCCTATCTTTCTTCCCTCAGTGTCTCTCCATCTAAATGTCTCTGTCCTCCTCCCCGTTTTCCCATAATCACCTCACACCTCTGAGGGCCTCTGCTGAGACGAGCATCACACCTCAGCCCTCGCTGTGACAACAGGTACCTCTGGCACTCACCGCCCGGCCTCTCTCCAATCAACACCTGCTCTGCTTTATCCCTCTTTTTTCCTTTCCCCCTCTTCATCTCACACTGGCCCCCCCACCCCTTCTCTGTCTTCACTGCCGTTTTCTATGTTTCTAACCATTTTCTTCTATGTCAACTAATCGTTTTCCTGCATATCTCCTGTGTATTTTTCCCTTATCTCTGGCCTCTTATCCCCTTTTTCATAGGAGTAATCCGGTTCTCCATACCATTAGCTCCTAGAGGGGATTTCTGACTCTTCTCTAGCAGTGTATTGAGAACTACACACACAGTTTTAGTCAGTATGGGGTCTCTAAATCACATCACAGTAGATTTTGAAGTAGTGTAGGATCATGGAGTTACTGTTTTTACCACCATTGCTATTCTGATGTGACTCAAAGTAATGTATGAAAATGTTATTGACATCTTGTTATCTTAAATACACATTATGGCATTTCCATCCATCATTTTTTTCTAATGACACGTAATTGATTGGTAATGATATGACACCACTGACAATGAGACAGGCCATTACAACAAGTCATTTTTACCTCCATCAGGAGGTTATGTGATCACCCGAGTTTGTTGGTGTGTTCGTTCGTTTGTTTAACAGCTGCATCTTTGTGGCCTGCCACAAAGATGTGCGTGGGGCCACGCGAGGACAACATTGATGAGAATTGAGGACAACTGGCTGATGTTTGCACTCTGAGTGCATTTCTAGTTATATATTTTATTGTTGACATCTTACATACTGTACCCCTAATCCAAATTGATATTTCATTATTCTGTTAGGAGTAAGCATGTGGTATAAGGAGGTTGGGCACCATGCCTTTTAACAAAAGACAAAATAAAGAGCATATCTGCTTTTTTACTGTGCTTACACTGGCACCCCAGCAATAATAAGCACCCCAGCACCCCCCCCACCCCTTCCTCTTAACAGGCCAATTATGTGACTGCTGGGAGTCAATGGTGCTGTGAGCTACTCCTGAGCTTCTCTCCTCACCAAGGTCAAGCTGATTGGCACAGGTTAATGGGCAGATGTGGGGCTAAGAGAGGAGGGGGTCAAGCACCTAGAGGCACCCTCCACCTCATCTTTAAACTGTCCCTCTTCACCACAAGAGCCCCTTTTACCACCAGCGCTTCTACAAACAGGATTAACCTTGGCTGTTGCTGTGGAGCCAGGAAAAGTAAAGAACAGGGTGTTCCTTTCTCCATCATTTTTGCAGATTAATAAGTACTTTAAATGTTCTTTAGATGAAAGCTCCATATTTGATATGGTGTGATGTCAGATTAATGTCATCTTTGAGGATCATGAAGGAATTGGGTAGAGGTATAGGTATAATAAATGGAACTAGGTGAAGTGTTCTGTTTTTTGGGTTTTTTTTAACACTGTTCAGCATTCCTACAGCCCACTGTGCCCAACGAAGTGACAATTGCAATCCTTGGCACTGCCGTCTGTGACATTGTCAGTGGATAGAACTAGAAATTAATGAATGAATATGATTTCTTAAACCTCTTCAAGTTTACTTCCTAATCCATTCTGCATTTTCAAAATGAAACTGTCATCACTGTTTGTCATATGTTCTACTTGCACAGTCAATACAGAAGAAACCTGCCCCCCCCCTCCCCCCGGTCAGGCTAAGCATCACTTGTTTATTTATTTTGAAGAAATGTATACACGTTAAGACTAGTAATACCAAGACGCTATTTGGAGCTTTCAGACATAGGTCTGTCTGGTAAAACGGTTGAGAGTGCAATGGTGACCTCTTATGTTCCATCTGTGAACACATGGGGGGGAGGGGTTTAGGTGGATTTTTCATCACCACTGCCTATCTCTACCTGTTAAGATGCTAACAACTTCATGGAAAAACGCGACATGTCAGAGACAAAGTTGTCAGAAGTCAGTCATATACACTCAGCAGATATCTGCTTGTACTTGCAAACTCAGATGTAGACCCAAATGGGCCATGACAGCATAGTTGAGAAAAAAAACAGATAAATGAAAATGCATGTAAATCATCATTTGGAAAAATGAACATGTGAGTCTCCACTTCCTGTTCAGCTTCACTGACCGTAGAGACGATAGTGGAGGAATGGGTGACAAATGGAACTAAACAGCAATAAGCCTGTGAAAATGACCTAATGCTTAATTAATGTTAACGAGGCTTACACCATTAGAAGCGACAGCTAAGGGTATATCCCCGAACGATCCCAATCATTAACCAGACAGCTATGAAGTCATGACGTGAGGCGTCCCCAGGTCATGACCTTTCATTTGCACTTGATTTGAAGTCAATCAGATAAATGGTTTCAGACATGAACAAAAGAGTGTTTTGTGACTTTGTTTTTTGAGCGCAACCTTGTGGGCAACCTAGAAATCGTAAATCGTCCAAAATTGAATCCGTTCTTCCTCTCCATGATATTCATTGATGTGGAGAACGTGGAATTTCTAAACACAATATTTTTCAAGTTAACACGAAGGATATCCAACGGTGGTGACAGTTGGACAAAAAAAAATAATATCCCCAAAACTCCGCTTGGGGATATAATAATGGCAAACATATCAGACTAATGCAGACACACCCACAGATTATGACGTAGCACGTCATTAGCAACAAGTTGGAGTCACAATGTTCAACTGGTCAAAAAACTCAGTTTGGGGATATAATGATACAGTGTTAGTGGTCCGGCTCTGGGTATAGACCACACAGGCAGCTGCCTAGGGGGACATCTGCTGGAGGGAATGACAAATTGCAGACAAAACAAATTGATAATTTAGAATATCAGAATAATACCTTTACACTGCCTTGACATGTTTTCTCTTAAATAAATCCTAATCAAGCCTCACTATAACAAATCTATTTTACACCTATCCTACTGTGTGGATTCTGTTATTAACATTTATTTCTTATTCAGTATTAACAGCATGACACCAACTTGCATGATCTGAAACATAAGGATCTAAACAGTTTCCACTATTTCTCATTGTATATGTTTCTTATATTTATGTTTCATTTACATTTATTCTTTTCCATTGTATGGATTGTTGTCGATAAATCTTAGATTCCATCATACATCTATTGCACAAACCAATTCCAGTTTTAATTCTCAGTCTCAAACATTTCACATATTGAAAATCAACACATCAGTGACAGTTAAGATTTGTATACAGTAAGTCAGGCCGAGGGTTTTCAAGTGTCGGCACATTGTGTTATTTGTTTTTTACTTTTAACTGTGACCATTGCTTGACTTTTTAAGATTCACGGGTCGATTACTTAATTAGAATTCAACGTAAGTGAAAACAATTGATATTATTTATTTAAAAAAAAATTTTTTGTCAAATATTATAGCTGTGTGCCTTTTTGTTAGACTAGTTGGTGTAATACATCTGTTTGTATAAATTTCTTACAATAACACAATCATAATTTCATATTTCCTGTCAACTTTTTTTTTTTTTTTTTAACAAAGACCATGGTGGGCCACCAGTGGGCTTTCTTTGCAGCCCTACCACCAGTCTTAGCAAGATTTCTGGGGGAAACCCTGAGTTTGTTCCACTGTTTGCCTTTTCATGGTGATGAGACACATCTTGAATTTTTTATTGTGCATTACGGCACTAGTGCTAGTTTTCAGACTTTTTTTTCCTCCTTCATGCTCTGGTCCTCTTTGATCATTATGGCCTATTACATAAAGATTACAGCATATTCTATTGAGGTATAGCATGCTTAATTCTTCACAAATTACCATTGTTTATGACCAAACAGAAGATTGTGAAGATATTTTATATTGTTTCAGGTACTGAATCAATGACCCTAATCTTGGGTCTATGCAGAACTATGCTGATTGTGATTTCTGTGCTGCCAGGTGAAAGATATGTGTTGGAGCCTTTGTCTATTATTTATAATATTTTGTATAATAGTAAATCAAAATAAGGCCAATGATCATATTGATTAATTATGTAAATTTTTGGTTGAATCATGACTGGGTGTTTTCAGCTGCTCACACTCTTTCCTCCTGATCAGACCGTCCTCCTCCTGTGATTAAGGTCAGAGGTCAGCTGGTTCAGGCTTTTGTCTGACTGACATGGTGAAGGAGTGAGAAGTGAGACAGTTTATCTACCGCTAAATAAGCCTAAATATATGTAAAATATTTTAGCATATTTATATATTTAACATTAAATATAGTTAAATATAAGCTGAATCTGTTAAGGAATTTTTGGTTTTATTATTGTCAAGTTGAAGTCAACCACAGAGAATATTTTTGTTGATGTAAATAAATTTGGATAATTTTTGGAACATAGAAATATCTCCGAGTGCTTATTAAGGGTTTAGTGAGTCATAAATCTCCTCCTCAGAGTACTCTATTTTGATTTTTTTTTTTTTTTTACCACTTTTTGAACACAAGAGTAGCCTTCAAACTCTGTGTGAAACACAGTACATTTTATAATTTCTCAATTGTTTGCAGAAATATGTAACCTGCAACTTGCCTTGGTAGTGAAGACATACAAGGTGGTAATTCAAGTTGACTATTTTTTGTAACACGTTCCCATCTCACAACCTGTCAGCATTGATAATATTCAGTACCCAACCAAGAAAATCAAGTGTGTAGATTTTATGTAAATATTGTCTTCCCAAATTGTTATGACCAAATGTTAGACACTGTCTGTGGAAAAGAATTAAGCATAAGAGTTAGTGAGTTGCACAAGGCATAAGCATGCCTCCTCCTGGCTGTGTGTGTTGAAAGACATCAGTGGTGGTGTGAGGCCTTTTCGTCACCAAAGGGACTGAGGCCTGATGGTCAGGATGCTGCTCTCCAGAGAGACACCAGTTCAGAGGTCACCGGAGATTCTTCTAGGGACTGTTTGTGTGTGCGTGGGTGGAGGGTGTTTGAGTGCGTTGTGCCTATTTATGCACAAGGCCTGTGTGTGAGCATGTGCAGACACTGGGTGGGGTTACACAAAGCACAAAATGGATCCCAGTGGACAGGCATTTTCAGGACCGGTCCCTATGGACAGACAGAGTAAAAAAAGAGAGATGATGATGAGGGTTGGTGGCGGTTGGCCGATGGGGTCCAGCAGGGATGGAGCAGCCTGCTAATGAAGAACCATCTGAGGCCTCCATTCACCTTGAACATGGGCCACTGCAGCTGCCCTGACCTTGGCTTTGATCCACAAAGATGCTTGACCCCCACCATTCCCCCAGAGCCACTCTCTTACCATCTGGACAGCACACATGCATATGTATACATACGGCAACACACCCACAGATGCATATGGATGTACACGTTTGTTGACCCATATAGACATGCACATATGCCCTCACAGGTATGAACTCTGGTGGTGGTTTTTCAGTTACACAAACATGGCCGTTTTGTGTGTGTTTTTATAGTCCAACACACTATGTCCTGAAGATGCACATGTCATATCAGCTGTAAGTCAATACCTCTGTCATTACTTGTTGCAAGGAAAAAATGTGGGAAAAGGGTCGTTATCCAGTTAATCCATCATCACAAATATGTACATTTTGTGATCAATTAATTGTTTTTTTGTTTTTTTTTTTTGCTTTTTTCTTGACTACTGTTCCCTTGTAGAATCTGCTACATCTCTTGGAATGCCACCTCAAACTGAAGTCGTTTTACATGAACATAAGCAGGGAATTTTTTTTCTTGTCGCTATTCCAATGATTGCCATGCTTCATAGCCATTACATGGGTTTCCTGCTCTTCTCCCTAATAGGAATTCAACCATTTGGAACATAGGACTTCCTTGGAAATTCCCAACATGCTGCAACACACTTTCCTCCCACGCAGCGCCTTCTCTTGTTTGACTGTCCGGCTCAGCTGTAAATGACAGTTATGTCATGGATGACTTGAGTTGCAGTCCATCTGTGTAAATGCTGGTCTGTATTGTCTTTTTTTTTTTTTTTTAATTCAAACATAGCGCAATGACAATCTTTATTGGTCACGTTATGGTGAAGCACATCTTCATTTCATGAGGTGTAACATTGTATATCTCATGAAGCACCTTTCCAGAACAGTTTATCATAAACATGAAGATTTGCCATCCTCTTCTAAACAGGAGCTGTAGATTATTATTCCTCAAATGTAGGTCATTGTCAGCAGGTTTGGTGTCCATGACATGGACATAGTCTTTGCGTCACTGTACTGGACATGTATCATGATTAAGTTACTGCATTAAGGAAGCAGCATCTGTGCATATGTAGTGCAACAAGCTGTGCCTGTAGTTTAGTTATTAAAAACAAGCAGAAAAATGAGTGAGAGATAGCATCAGGTCTGAGTTTTATGCTGTGGGTTTTTTTTTTTTTTGTTTGTTTTTTTTACCCACCGATAGTATTGTGCATTTATTTCAGTGAGATAATTCAGCCTTTCATTCAGCTCCAAAATACCTTTTCACCCGAACTGTCCGTCTTCTTTGGGTTGCGACACATCATGTTTCCCCTTGTCACTTTATAATTCTATACTATCACTTCGTTTTCATTTTTTGTTCTCACCCACTGTAATCCATTTGTCCAACTTGGATAAAGGGCAGAGGAAGGAAGTATTGGAGGAGAGGCGTGTGTTAGAGTCAGAGACAGCGCCTGCTCCAGCTGGAGTCAATATTTGCTTTAGGAATCTCAATAACAGGCCTCCAGTCATCTGCATCTCTGATAATGGACAGCCATATGGCTCTGTTGACCCATGCTGTGCTGCGGTTGTCTCTCGTGCGCTACATCTATCCTTGTCTTTTATTTGGAGGCTTCCATGTAACGTCTCTCATGTCTTTTTTTTTTGTTTGTTTGTTTTTTCCCTCTTCTCTTATATTTTCCCTCTCACTTATCACTTATCTGGTCAGATTTTATTCTTTTATAAACATCCGTTTTGTCTATCTCTTGTCCATAAAAACCCTGGATATGACCCACCACACAGCACTGTGACCCAAGTTGCCATGGCAGCAGAGCCTGGGATGCCCACTCTTTGTCCAACATTGTTTCCAGCAAGTGACAGCAAATAGTGACGTTGCATGTCTGGCAGTGACTAGAAGATGGATAAAGTACTTGAACGGAAGGGCTTTTACATGTTTAAAGCCCTGCTGTTCATGTCTGACTCACACAAGAGAGGACATCTGCTTTAGAGTTTGATCAGATTTATGTTCATTAATGTATTTACTGTTATTGTTTATATTGAGGCTGCTGTTTTCAAGACATGCAGAAAGTAGCATACAAGTACTGTCAATGTATTAGAAGTTGAATGTCCTGCTGTATTTGTGTTTATATCATATACAAAGTGTCTCTATCACCTACTCCTTTGTCTAATTTTGACCTCAGTCCATTTCTTTCTGTCCATGTGAACAGCTTGTTTGTACCCTCTGGTGTGTCCCCAGCTCAGGTGCCTGTCACCCCCACTTCACCACGGTTCCCTCAAAGCCATTGGTCATGGCTTCGTTGGCCCCTGCTGTGGCGGCATGTGCCCACAGCAGGCCACCTGCCCATTCACTGTCTCATCCTATCTATCTAACCCAGACTACAGCCTCTCGGCCCAGTCCAGCCTATCTCAGCTCAGCCTGGTTCAGCCTTGGCGTCAGCAACAGCCCCGTTGCCGCTCCGCCCTGGCAGTCATAGTGACATGCGGGGGGAGGGAGGTTCAGTGTTTGTCTTAAGAGTTGTATGTATGCGTGCGTGCGTGTGTGCACCGTTCTTTAGGATCCATGACCACAACAGACAGCTGTAAGAATAATCACTCTCCTAAATTCTCAAATAGACTTTTTTTTTTACTCCAATAGTTGCCTTCACAATATTTTATCCAACACTTGTCTCCATTCCACAGCAGACTTAGCAGATATATCTATGATAATGATATGATAATGGCCATCAGAATGTTTTCCACACTCACCCGGCAGCCATTTTGCAGGATTATTTATTTATTTGTGCTTTCCCATTTCAAGTCCAGCCATCTATCCTGCATGCTGGCTGCCCAGGCTTCAGTCACTGCTTGTCACTCTGAATTTCAAATGGCTCCAATTTTCCCCCTGATGGCACGGAGAAGTGGCAGGCAGCACATCGGGGAGGGTGGTCTTAGACATGCTGCCTGCAGCAGGGGTTCTATTAGAGAGAAGAGAGGGATGAGTAGGGGGAGAGGAGAGGTTTTGAGCATCACGCCAGTAGTGCGGTATTCTTTCCTTCTTTTTTATGATTATTTTGGAGACAGCTTTCTCATTTGGGGGCTGTGTGGCATGGCTGATTGTTCCATCTTTGCTTCTGGCTGGGTTTTCTGATGGTGGTAGTGGTGGTGCCACTGCTCTGCCCGGTAAAGCTGCCTCTCGCTTTCCCAGCTCACTCTTATGACAGTGTTTGTGCAGCGAAAACATTGAATATGCAACTCCTGTTATGATCCATTTCTAACCAACAACCCATGCAATGTGAGGGTTAAATGAGTTGATGAATTGACCCTTCCGCGAAGCCCCTCCCTCCATAGCAACTGTTGCTATATCCGCCAAGCTTTCTGGTCTTGACATGACATGACAAATGAACCTCGACGGCTGTAGTAAACAGCGTTAACATCATTGGTGGAAACTGGGCAACTTCTCTTCAGCTACATTAAACTCAGGGATGACTTCACTCCAGTGAAAGAGAAGTAGCCCCGTTTCCACCGCTTATACGGCCCTGGACTGTGAGCACCAATGAGGCTGCAGCGCCCACACAAAGCACAGTCCGCGTTGGTGTTGCTACTTCCATGATTACATTTGCATGCATAATATTCCAAACTCGGACCTTTTAGCAGGTGGTTTTCGACATCCACCGACTTGCACCTTTTTGAACCCAGGCCCCGGTATAGCTGCTACTGG
>JAPTYR010000016.1:16858287-16869053 GCA_029814505.1 Siphamia roseigaster | reverse complement strand
CAGACCTGTCTGTCTGACTCAGTGAGATCAGATTTTACCTGACAGCACCCCCCCCTGCTGGTCACTGAGGGAACTGCAGCAGAGGAGACCAATGGGATAGCAGGGCCATTTAAAGAATCTCTTTGTTTTCTGGCCTCCTTTCTTTCCATCTGAAACTAAGCTCACCGGCAGTTTGAATTGAGCAAAGGGCGGAAATGCTGGTCTACAATGACTAATGATGACACATTTGATTCCCGCTTTTGTTGATTGTTTGTTGTTTTTTTTTTCCACTCTGCAACTTACTATGAAAAGTAATTCTTACATAAGACCACGCAATGTAGAACATCATTTGGAAACTGATGCAACCGCAATCATTAAGGGGCACAGTGGGAGTGATGATGACTGTTTAGTGCAGCATGTTTTAATGGCTGCTAAACAAAAAGGAAAGTCTGTTGAGTGGGTGGTGAACTATACCACACTGTTTTCTGTGAATATTTTCTTTGATAGGCAGGTGCCTGCCTTCTGGCAAGCATACTGTATGTTATGCAGTAATTGTTTGAATTAAAAACAAAAACTATTGTAAATATTTATTTGTGCAGAAACACTGGATTTTATTTTAACTTTTTTTTTTTTAATGTTTATGGTAAAACCACATTTTACTGTAGGAATGAGTAGAATAATACGGGAATGCAGGATTTGTTCTGTCCAAAAGGCCAGCCCACATTTTTAGCCAAGCCCGTCCCTTTTTATATTCATATGCAGATTGAAGAATGCAAGTTGGGACCCCTCACCTCCCCTCTAAGACCTTTACAATACACGCAGCCAGTGTTTCATCCATGGCCCAGCCTCCTCTCCCTGTGAGCAGCGGCCCTGGATGCTGTCGGTGTCCACTGTGCTGCTGAGTGTCTGTTACTCCAGCCATCTGCCATTCCTTTTAGCTGCTGCAACTTGAGATGCCTCAGAAAAATGGCAGGAAATAAAAGGATAGGAAAGAAAATAGGCAACCAGATGCCATGTCGACAAAGCAAAAAAGTTGTTTAAACTCGAGGCATGGTACAGAGACGGGTGGGGGGCCTGCAGTTTGGGTTTGGTTGGGGGTACGCCGAGCAAGTCTCGTAGCCGCTCACAATACTTGATTGTACTCCCCACCTCCCAGCATATTACTCTTTGCCATCCTGTAATCATGGATGTGAAGTTTTTTTTTGAAAGGGGACAATGTTTGACAATAGGAAGGCTCAACATGTTCACACCAAGAGCATAATGTGTAATTTTATTTTCATTCAAAGCATTCTGCTGTCAGACTGCACACTGAATAGTTTCCCATACAAAGGTTACCTCTTTTTTTTTTCTTTTTTTAATATCGTAAGAATCTGAAAAAAATGTTTTGAGAAAAGATGTCGACGTTCTTTAAACATGCTTTTCTCCCCAAAAAAACGCATTTTAATGGCTTCTCTTAGTATTATTTTAATGATCTTGTATGTCGACCAAGTCCCAACACTTTACCGGTGATGAGGTTTTATGAATGTTGGTGCAATAATCTACATTGAAGTACATTATGGGTAATCTTGGGTTTTGGGAGCAGCCACATGCATGACAAAGCATGCTGGGATATGCAAGGCTCACACAAACCCTGCCGCATCTAACAGTCTCCGTCTCTCCATCATTTTCTTCTGTCTACAAACTGTCCCTCCATCTCTCTCCCAGGCTCCTTCACCGGCAGTGTGAGCACCGACGCCAGCACTGTTACCGCAACGACGGACTCCGTCGACCAAGTCTCCCCCACCATGCCTCGTGCCACAAAGAACCGAGTTTCCGGAAAACTCCGCAGATCAGCCAGCGCTATAAGCAAATCATCAAACTGAGCTCTTCAATCCCATCCCCTTTGTCCCTCGAATGCAGCCTTTAATCTATTCTCGAAGAACCTCACATACCCAGCCGTGACTGCAAGGCTTTTTGCCGTGTGTTTTTCTTTTGTTTTATTTTGTGTCTTACAAACACGTAACTGGAGCGTTTTGCAATTTTTAATTTAAGTGGCAATCATTAGTTTTGTTGATGCATTTGTTGTAGTGTTTAGCAGCTTAATCAAGAGGGACATGAGACTGAACTTTTTATGTTCTGCTAAAGAATTAGCAGCATAGGAAGAGAGGTCATAAAGCAAACGTCATTTTTATTCTCTTTTTTTTCCAGTGCAACCTTGATGCACTAGAATCACTGAAAGTTCTTACTGTAGTAAGGCAATGGGAGACTGTTTCAGCCTGTTTCTCTACTCTTATTTCAACACTTAATGTATCAAAGCACTGAATGACACAGCTGTAAATGGCATAATGCTATAACTGCACAAGAGATTGGTATGCATTTCTAAGTGTCTCTGCCTTTTTACCTCCTCTTGCACTTGCCACAACCTTTCTGTGTCAAAGACTCCACTTGGCTCTCAGTGACGGGATGATGTTGAAGTCTTCGGTTTTTCTACTGCTCATTAATGCCACTTTGGACCATGTTTATGGACCGTCTTCTTACAGCGGAAAGAGGAAGGACTCTTGTGTGGGGAATTCCACCCCAAGAACGATTTTTACTGGCTTACACGGCTACAGACTTCCTGAGCGCAGAGGTTTTGTAGCGTATGCAGTCGAAGGCTTTTTAATTGTTTCGAACCCAGAGTGGACAATCAATGATGTCTTTCTAACTTGAGCTGAGTTGAAATTTGTTTGGGGCTGTTTTTTTATCATTCTAATTTTCCTTTTTAAATGAATTCCGATGGATTCTGTCATGATTTGATTTATGCAACCCCACTGGAATGAGAAAAGTCTGCGTTTGTAATTGTTTTCTGATGTCGTTAACATAGGCTCATGTCCGGTAATTGGATAAGTTCCTCCTGTCTCTTTCCTCTGCTATCAGTTTCCCTGTCCTGTGAAGCTGAGACCTTGACATTCCAATGTTTTTGCACTCACTGTCATTGATTAACGAGCATTGAATGTTTCTGTTTGCTGTTGGATGTAAATTGCTTTAAATTTTATTTGATGACGTCTGTTAGTTGTATATAGAGAGTACTATTTGATGAATTATTTTTTTTCTGTTGTGTTAATTTTTTTGTTTTGTTTTGTTTTCTTGTGCTGTTTAGAAGAAAAATGCCGCCAGAGCCTCAGGTGAATTTTGACTCCATGCACTGGTGCGTGTGTGCGTGTGTTTGTGTGTCTGCAATGTATGTGAGTTTCTGAAGGAACTTCTCACAGTGCCTGTGTTGTCTGTCCACTGAAATGCTGTTCCACTCCACCTCCAGTCCTCATAATCATATTTCACTCATCGTCGTTTGACATCCTACCTTTTCTTCCTGTTCTACTCTTTAAGTCTTATGCTTCCCATAACAATAACAGCAGCAGATGGATGAAGTCGCGGGGCTCCTTATTATAGGTGGTGCACAACTCCATCTTTAACTGTGAATGGAAACGAGAGGCACCAACTCCTCCTCTTTCCCATGATCCTCTCCCCATGTTGCCTCCTGAGGCTAGAGGAGGGGTGGGGCGCTGGGTTTGGGTGGCATGCCAGAGCTGAACTCTCCCAGCCTTCCTAGCAACAGCGAGGCTTGTGCTCCCTTCTCCAGCCTGCCCACTCGGGTTGTCATGGTAGCCAGGTGTTCCCTACATACACACACACACACACGTTGCAGACTCGCACCTTCCGAGGGCTCCACCCCAGCTGCAACACTATCCCCATCTGTTGCACTACTATGCCTTACTTTCCACATGCTCTCCTGTCATGTTCCTCCTCCTCTCGCATCATGCCTGCTTTGTTTGTTCATCCCCCTCAGGCTGAAAACAGGGGAATCCAAACAAGAGTGTAAAGGTGCTGAGAGTAAATTCCTATTTTTGTGCTTTGTTTTTGAAGAATGTAAAGGCCTGGATCACGTCAATGGTTTTTACCCCCTCCTTTCTCCTCCCTCCTCCAAAAGCCACTTGAAGGAATCACCCAGGATGTTGATCTAAAGATTGTAGCTTATAGATAATATTTGTGGAAGGGGTCTGTATTCCCTTTGGTGACTTAGTTGCTGGAGACTTTAGTTTGGACCAAGATAAGGATTGTGTGTCTTATATACGTGAAGAAAATGAGCTAGTGTTAGTCCTAGTATGTTTTATGTTTTCTTCTCGTTCTAGAAATCCTTGTACATTGTGTCAAATTTGAGGGCTTGAGCACCCTCTGAATATAAATATATTAATGCCTGTAATATAGTCTTTGTATAAGAGAGAGAGAAAGGAAAAAAAGCTTGAAGATTTCATCATTTCTTGTCAACATATCAAACTGTTTTTAATGACCGAAGTCCTGCTATCTTTATTAGAAATGTGAAAATTGAAACATTTCATTAAATCAATTTGAAATTCTATGTTTCTTGTTGCATTTTTCATCAACTAATTGTGTTATGTAAGATTTTGTGGATTAATGTGTGTGGGTTTCACCAGGAACAACAACAAAAAAAAAAAAAAAAAAATGAAAAGGTGTGTGTTGTGCTGACATGATGCTGCTGTTACCACGGACTTTGTGACCCTGGCCCGGCCTTGTGAGCAGCAGCAGGGGTAACTTGACCCTCCTCCCATCTGTCTCCCCTGCTGCTCAGCTCCGCTTTGGGGAGGCCAGCATAATGGAACCTCACCAGGAGGTACAGGTGCAATGGTCGCAGCACCTTCAGGTGCCCTGCCTCAACTGTCCACAGAAAGACGCAAGAAAAGCACTTGACCGTAATTGGAGCCTTAAAAGTGTGTGTGTGAGAAAGAGGACTAATGTCACCTCATTTTCACCCAGCTCACTGCTGTTTGCCTCAATCACCGGCTCTCAGATAGTTTTCACCAGAAAATACAGGGGCTCCTCGTCCCAGCCTTTACATTATCACCAGATTATCTTTTCACATGTTTCACTGTTGGTTGTTTTATATTTTCACACTTCAGAAATCTCTCTGTCTTGATGTCCTGACTTTGGTGCCTATGAAAGGGAATTTACTCCTCTAATTTTTTTTTTTTTTAAGGAAATAAAGTGTGTTAGTTTCTTTGGCATGGATAGATGCAAAAGTATTATAGAGTAGAAAGAATAAAAGTGATTTAAATCTGGGGTTTTTTATGCCTTAAAGTGAAGTTTTACCCTGGGATCCAAGGTCAGCCTCGTGCTGGCAGTGTGGTGCTCAGTCACATCTGTATCTGTGAATTGAAAGCTGCCTGGTAAATTACAGCTGACTTAATGCTTAACAGGTTGAGCAGGTCAGATATGATGCCAACTGAGCCATGATGTGTTTTAAATCAGCTGTAAGCAACAAATATCGAGCTACATGATTCGTCCAGAGCAGACAGATGTTTTACTGCTCGAGGTGAGCTCTGATCCGCCACCTCTTTGTCCTCCTGTCATGTCCTGACATGGTATTAAGGCAGAATTTATGATTAGGCCCTAAGTGCTTCTTCTCCATGGGATGGAAACGGCGTCTATTGAGCCACTACAGCCAGGATTTACTAATAAGTCATGACAAATGGGGAGTTGAAGGCAAAGGTTTGGTCAGGGGCTGCTTCTCTTGAGGACATGAGATATCACAATAAAAAAAAGAGACTTTTTGATCATGAACCAGCAGCAGATAAAAAGTTGAGCATTTTCTTTGCTGCAATTAAACTTGATCTGAAATATAGCACTTGCAAAATATCTGAAGATTCATTTAAAAGTTGATAAAAATCACTTCAAAAAAGTTAAATATAACCAACTAAGGTCGTTTTAAAACATCTCTGGATATTTCAGTTTTGCACACTTGAAGTAAATATTTAAAGTGTGATGTCTTTACACTCCATACTTTGTCTTTTTATGCAGCCTTATAATAAAAGAATTTCTCGTCTATGAAACTATGTAGGCTATTCTTTTCTGTGTTTGATTAGAAGTATGCACGAAGAAACTTGTAATCATCTAAAGATTCCTGCAAATCAGAGAATCAACAAAAACAGGAGTGAAGGTAAATAAAAGGATATACAGTATCTGCAAACTGACCCAGGAAAAAAAAAAGATGATTTAATGATAGGACTTGTCTACATTCTTCCTCACAGCCACATGTTTTTTTCCTCTCTTCTCATTTTGAAAAGTTAAATCACCTTGAGACACTTGTTCCTTTTGAAAATATTTTTTTTTATTATTTTCGATAGACAACAACGATATACACATACAATCAAAGCGCTATAAAAGCCAACATTTAAGAAAAATAACTTGTCCTTAAAAAAGATTGCATCTAAGGTAAGAGCTTTACGTTTTTTCTTTTTTTTTTACAAGAGCTGTGGAGATTGAAGATTAAAATCCGACCCACGACAATTATCACAACTCATAAATTTGACCCAAAAAAAAGAAAAACAAAAAAAAAAATATTTTGGCTATACGACATGTAAACTGCCAGAACGATTCACAGAAAAAATCACAACAAACACAACAATAAGTTACATAAAATAATTAGAATAAATAAATAAATAAACTTATGATGAAAAATATTGCAACAATCTTCAATAATAAAATATGTGCCAGCATTCAAAATTAAAACAATCTATGTTGACTTCTTTTAAGGCAGTTTTACAGCGGGATTTGGATGTGTATGTAGGCTATTTCGGACTAGGCTTATTTACTAAAGGCATTTGTGGTTCTACTAAACAGGGAATGTTTCAGTCACTCTTTTTTTCCCACCAAGACAAAGTTGATAAGTTCTGTCATTCACAAACTAGCGTAAAGCTACAGTGATAGAGCAATCACAGTCGGTGAATCCAAAAGGCTTTGAATGGGGAAAGGGTTTCTGAGAATTTAAGACATTTCTTAGGTCTAGAAGCTATCATTGAGTACACGTGCTGTCCTAGAAAAATACCCTTTAACAGTCAAACTAACGCTTTGTATTCTTTTTTTTCTTGATAAACTAATTTGAGAAAGAAAATCTCAAAATAGGCCTATATGTAATTCAAATATAGAGAGAAGCATTCAACAATCACTGATTGGCATGGAAAAGACACCTCATGAAACACCACTGAAACATCAAACCGTCCTGCCTTTCATTGGCCTAAAGTTATGGCAGTGAGCATCACAGACTCTTTATTTATTTTATTTTATTTTATTTTTTCAACCCCAAAGCCACTTTTTTTTGTTTGCCTTTTTATGTTTTTTTTTTTTTTTCCTGCGTTAAAGGCACGAGTTTAGTGTTGTTTTTAGCAGGCAGGGCGCACCGGCATTTGCAGCAGGATCACCTGCCTGTTCTCCGAGGGGTGGCACTTGTTTATGTGCCTGGTGAGCCCCGGTGAGCTGTAGAGAGTGGCGGGGCAGTATTTGCACGGGTAAATCTGGGAGGAGTGCATGAGGCGCAGGTGTCTCTCCTGGCCGGCCCTGCTGGTGAAACTCTCCCCGCACACCGGGCACAGTAGGCAGTCCACCGGGCTCAGATTGAGGGGGCTTTGGTTTGAGGCTTCCTCTGAGGAGGAGGAGGAGGAGGATGCTGAGGAGGAGGATGCTGAGGAGGAGGACACCGGAGGCTGCTCTACTGCGCGCTCGCTGCTTTGAAACCCGTGCTCCTCCAGCACTTTCTTTTGCAAGGCCTGGTGTCCCATGATGTGTTTTCTTAGGTATGCCTGACGCTTAAACCTCTTCCCGCAGAACTGACAGTCATAACAACCATCTTCAGAACCAGACTCGGACAGACCTGGACTCGGGGTGTCTCTATCACTCATGTCTTTGGCTTCTTCGGAGACTGACTTGACCCCCAGCTGCGGCATTTTGGCCATTTCAGGTTTGATGCCGTGTGCGGGTGGCATCGCAGGTGGCCCGGCGGTCCGGGGTTTGTGCCAACGGCGGTGGGAGGCGAGGTTGGCCGGGCAGCTGAACATCTTGTCACACTCTGGACACCGGTACTCAACCCTGACTATGCGTGAGCATTTGTGCTGAGCCAGAGAGAAAGGATCCGCGTACGCCTCTTTGCACAGCTGGCACACAAACTCCCCTAAAGGCTTGTTTCCTCCGGAGGTCTGCGCCCTGGGCTTCAGCTCCACCGGGCCCTCTTTGATTTTGAGCCCAAGCACAGGAGAAGTGGTCACCTCGTCTTCAAAGTTGAGTTTTCTAATGGCTTTGGGTTTCTTGGGCGCAGGTTTAGTTTTGCGCTCCGGAGCATCAGTTGCGGGTCTTTTGGTGGCAGGCCGGTTGTTTGGGGCCGGGAGGCTGCTGTTGGTGCTGCTGCTGCTGCTGCTACTGCTGCTGCTGGTGATGGTGCCGCTACGGCTGCTGTTGCTGGTGCCGATCTTCAGGTCGACCGGTGCGTACAGAAGATGATCCAGACCGGAGAGGGACGCCGGTGTCGGGAATGACTCTGCAGAAATGGGCGAGCCCAGATTGAAACTTCGCTCAAAATATCCCCTGTCGTGCTCTTTGCTGATGGGCCGGGTGGGGCTGTAGAGGGCTTGGCACACCGCCTCCGGGTTGCCGAACTGTGCCGGCTTCTCCAGTCTTGGCACAGGGGCATCGGCTGCTGTGAAATCCGGCGATGCTGCGGCGCGGTCCGGACTAGACGCCCCGGACATCGGTGGGGAGGGGTCCAGATGACTCGGCAAGGCAGCTGGGGTGGGTGGCTCCTGGAGGTCATCTTCGTCTGACCGAGTCCTGTAGGAAACATGTGCAGATTTCTTGTTTCTTTTTACCAGGAACCCTTTGGGCATGTTGGCGAGTCACAGCTGAAAGGCACTTCGGGGAGGCGGGTGATGTCTCGTGTATCCAGGTTTGTTAAAAATATGGCAACACTAGAAGCTTGTGGGACTTTATCTCCACAGTATATCGATCCTTCTGTTGCTGAAATGTTTTCGTCTCCAAGGCATAGCTCCACTCTTTTTATGCCGGAATGATGCTATTGTTCTCGCCCCCCCCTGTTGCAGCATCCCTGACCAATCGGATGAAACCAAGATCCCAGTGGATTTGATTGTGGGAGGGCTCAGAGCCTGGGTTTGGTGGATTTCGTTGGAGGATGTGCAGATAGCTTAGCAGATGCACTGGCGGTTTATTACATTAATGTGTGCGCTCAGCCCCTCCCTGACAGAGGCACACGCCGGGACCCTCCTTTTTTTACGGTCTGATGGGCCCCTATACAAATGCACACGTGCCACGGCTTTGTGGCTCTCCTTTGGGGGCCCCGTCGCTGCCAAAAGGAAATGTCCGTCACTGCCACAATCATCACAATTTAGAATTAAGACACGGCTGAGACAAGCTTGGTCAGTGGAAACTAAAAGGTGTGCGTTTTTAGATTCGTGCCATGGTGCGTTCAAGTAACAGTTTAACATAAAAGTACAACTATAAAATCCGTCTGTTGTGCAGCTTTTTTTTCCCTATGTCAGTGCTCCTGGGTGCTCTGGAGCTCCACACTGTTTATAGTTGTTTATTTTCTTCATGTTTGAGCCCGTTTTACGCACGACCTTTACGCACACTAAAGCAAACTAAATAACCCAGTTGCTTTATAGGCCTTTATTTTATTATGTCTTAAATAAACAGAGTAAAGGGAGTGTTTCTTTATTTTAAGGCACGTGTCTGTCTCGGTAGTTTAACTCGACATATAAATCAGACATCTCGCTGCATACATAAGTAATAAGAAGGCCCTCTGGTCTTTGTGCACAATGGCCACGTCTGCCCGTGCTTGGATATCCCTGGCTTTTTTTTTTTTTCGTTTGAAAAGCAAATTGACCTCTTAACTGTGAAACGGGACTCATGGCCAATCTGGCCCACAGCTAGACGCGTGCTGGGCGGAATCAGTGCTCCAGACAAAGAAGGCCGCAGCCGAGGCTTGAATGTGTTGCAGCTCCAGTTTCCAAAATTAAGTTTGTACTGTTGGCTATACTTTGAAACACACCTCTGAGAAGTAGCCTGATCCTCTATAATTAAAAAAAATCCCAATGGTCTAAACTTCATTAAAAAAAATAATAAATCCTCTTAATTTTATTCTATAAACTTTAATCTCAGACTTTTGGTTATTGGTCAAAAGATAGGAAATACTTTTCTTCCCTGGCTTCGAATTGTGTCTATGCATAGGCTATCTCATGTTTAGTGCATTTGTCTGTTTTTTTTCCTTAGTTATAGTGACTAAATGTAGGCTGCTGTGCGCCTCTTGGCAGAGGGTGCATTCTTTTCCCTTTCAGTCGGAGACCAGGGAGGAATTAATCTCCATCGTCGTACATTGTTCCCCTCATTTGCATAAAGCTGCAGTATGACCAAGTCAAATAATTACACAATCGGAGCTGAGCCGCAGGCCTGCCCCTCTTTTCAATAGGCCTCTCTGTCCCGGTGCCTTCTCACCTGCCTGGAAGTACACCGTTATTTGGGTTGGACAGGGTTAAGTGACAGATCTGCTGATATTTTTTTCCCCCCAAAGAATTTATTCGAAGTTGAACTAAACATAGCCTACATGTAGCCTATACATTTTTGCATTTAAAAAAAAATAATTAAACTTTTATTTTTATACTCGCATAACCATAACTTTTGCTCTTTCCTTAGTTCTATCTTTTTTATTTTTTTTATCGTAAATAAATAAATATAATAAATATAATATTTAACTTCTGTGTGTTTGGAGTGTCGTGTATAAAGCCTTCATGTCTGCTCAGCTATTAGTCGTGGTTTGTTGGGACTACAAGCTTTGATGGCATTTTAACGAGTTCCTCTTCTCCCCCCCCCCCATGATAATTTCTGTAGCGCGCGTGGGCCAGTGCGCTGGCCTAGGTTGTCCGTGCGCATGCGCGTGTTTGCTCAGTGGCGCGTGCTGCCCTGCGCGGATGGGA
>JAPTYR010000016.1:16823534-16833542 GCA_029814505.1 Siphamia roseigaster | reverse complement strand
AAGTACAGATACTCAAAATTTCTACTTAAGTAAAGTAACGAAGTATTTGTACTTCGTTACTTGACACCTCTGACAAACATTCATATTCTGTTTTACTTAGAAAAAAATTGTCATGTCATAGTACTGTTTTGCATTGTGTTCAGTTCAGAATAAAACAGACATCTGACCCTGACCTGTTCTAGGGCCGAATAATAAGTTTTGGGGAAACAGAAAACACATAACCAGTTATCTACAGATGGAAAATGTGAAATATGGATGAACAAGCCTGTTCAGTAGAGGTCATTTTGCTTTTATTGAGCATATTTTGTAAAAAGATCATTTAATCTCCATAAAATGAAGCAATGCATGCCTGCACTAGAGTTTGTTTGTCATAACTCAGTAGCAACTGTAGTATAAAGCTTATCATTTTTATACTTTTACTATCTTCAAACGTGGCACCTTCTCTCCTTTTCCAGGGAGAACATTTCTGACTGTCAACAGGACTGCCTTCATCACAATCATCTCCCTGTTAGGGAATGGTGGAAGGCGTGGCTTCGTGACGTTTGTTCGACGTCACGGCAAGTGAGACGTCCACGTACAGTAGCACGGTACATGAAGTAGACACGAAGCAAGCGCGTGTCAATTGGTTAATGAAATGCAATGGACAACCTTTTGGGACTTCAAAATAAAAGCATTAATGGCTTATTCTTTTTAGTTTATTACGAGCATGTTGTTCATTGTCGTTTTAATGAGGAATATAACGGTCTGTTTTTGGTATCCAAATAAGCAAACACTATTAAATAAAGTCATTTACGTATGTTTTGTAAATCTTGCAATGTCCATTCCGTGTTGTACTTTTATTTTGAAAGTACACTAACAGGAAATAAGACACTTAACCATTCATTCCACTCTGTTCCACGTTAACCAGGAAGTAAAGAAATGTTTGAAGCTGAGGAGTGAAAATTTCCCTGACTGGGCTGATAGAAATGCTTCAGTCATTTTCCTAACACTCTAATTTGATCTCCGGACCAGATTTAGGAAGAGGTTTTACTGGAAACGACACATTACACCTCTACCGGTCGCTTTGGTGAGTATTAAGCCTAAATAATCTTGAATTTACAGTATGTGGCTTAAGTCTTGTCCCAGAAACTTGAATGATTACAAGTAATTTATCTATGACAATTATTGAATAGGCAAATGATGACACATTTATCGAATGATTCTGAAAAAAATGGGATGGTTATTAACTATCCCCAAAATACACCCAGTTTTATATTTCATTTTTATAATATTCTCATAAAAATACATACATAATACATGAGTACAGTGTGAATTACTATTTCACTTATAACGTTGTAATTGCATGTAGATGTGTGAAATATAGACTGTAGATAACTTAATATAATTTTTTTAATCTAGGTGTATCATAAAACTTTTACTACACCATGTCCTTTGTTGGCTGCAGCATCTATATTTACAAGGACACGAATGCTGATAGACAGTACAACACAGACATTCGAGGGTTGGTGAAAGATAAGAACAGCCTTCAACAATGAAAACTATGACGTATCCTGCTGGTGTAATTGTTTTATGTGGATAGACAGGTTGAGACTTGAACCTGCTGACGTGGGTGAGTAAATAGGTGGGTCTGACAACCATTAAGGTGTGATAAATGAGGTTTGAACATCCTGTTTTGTAGGGCTGGCCCATTGCATGACCTGAGGGCATTCTGCACATGTGAAACCAGAGATTGAATAACCCCAGCAGAGTTTATAGGAGATTAGATGTAATATGGGAGAGAGACTGCAGAGTAACAGTCCTTTCTATTTTGTGACAGATCCAGAGAATGGCAGAGAAGGTACTGGTCACAGGTGGGGCAGGGTACATTGGGAGTCACTGTGTGGTGGAGCTCATAGAGGCAGGGTACCAGCCAGTCGTTGTGGATAACTTCAGCAATGCTGTACGAGGTAAGACAAACACTGATTAAAGAATAACTATCATAATGAACCTGTTACCATTTGTGTTTGTTTAGTGTTGATGGTAACATTTAGTTGTTGTTTTTGTGCGTGCCACATCCTGTTGTGGAAGAAGGAGCTGGCGATGTGCCAGAGAGCATACATAGGATACAGAAGCTTTTGGACACCAACATTGAGTTTCATGAACTTGACCTTCTTGACCGAGCTGGCTTGGAAAAACTTTTTGAAAAGGTAAGTAGATTTATCATTCCAATCACTCTGTATAAAAATGTAATTACCATTAATAAATTAACCTCCAGTCAAATTGTAGCATTTACACACATATATGATCCGACACCCTTTCTATAGTTGCACATTAAAAACCCCAACTTTTTAGGTTGTATAGTTTTTTTTATTTGGACAATAACACAATACAAAGTTTGCTACTCAAAAAGCGGATACCATGACATATTATATTATATGGTATTGTGTCTATCTGTTTTTCAGCACTCTTTCAGTGCTGTGATGCACTTTGCTGGACTGAAGGCAGTTGGAGAGTCAGTGGAGCAGCCATTACGCTACTACAGGGTCAACCTCACTGCATCCATGAACCTGCTTGAGGTCAGTTTCAACAAGCCTAAACCTTCATAACTAAATACATGCGGCACTCCTTACTTTGAGATGAGCACTGTTTGCATTAATACTCATCTTTGTTTGCTGTCTGCATGATGGTGTGTTCATATAACATTGATGGAGTTGATTATAATACCTTTATATGTGTTAAACTCACTGCATCGACCAAACACGGCATTAGGTCTTACTCCTAATGCGTGAGCTTCCTAATTGGCTGTTGACTGTACATGTGTGCCACGTTTGTGTGCATCTGCATGTCCCAGGTGATGCAGGCTCACAAAGTGCACAATCTGGTGTTCAGCAGCTCAGCGACTGTGTACGGAGACCCCCAGCATCTCCCCATTGATGAGGAGCACCCTGTGGGTGGCTGCACCAATCCCTATGGCAAGACCAAATACTTTATTGAAGAGATGATTAAGGATCATTGTAAGGCTGAGAAGGTACTGATTAAACTGTGAAGTGCCACTAAAACCTACACTCACACATAAATGTACACGATGTCTCACTTTTGGCTGTGTATCAACAGGACTGGAACGCAGTACTCCTGCGATATTTCAACCCAATTGGAGCTCATTCCTCTGGCCTTATAGGAGAGGATCCTCAGGGTATCCCCAACAACCTGCTGCCATATGTTGCCCAGGTGATAACCTTAGAGGATTACAGAAATATTTAGCTTTGCAGGAGATTCAGTGGCGGATTTATTATTTTTTGCATTGTGTTATTGTCTTCTCCCCAGGTTGCTATTGGGAGACGAGAGTGCCTCAGTGTTTTTGGGAATGACTATGAAACCCTGGATGGCACAGGTACCAGTGAAGACCTTTCAGCTGGAACCCCTAGCATCTCTTATGATAGTGTAACACATACATTCATAGGGCTGTGAATAAAAGGTAAAATGCCATTCCGTGAATAATTGGCAGCTTTTTTCTTTTTTGCCAGGTGTGAGAGATTATATCCATGTTGTCGACCTTGCAAAGGGACACATAGCATCTCTGAAAAAGCTGAAGGACAGTTGTGGGTGCAAGGTACATTTTATTTTGACTTATTTCACACACATGCATTTGTATATAGTATTTTTTTTGTCATTGAGCTTCTATGAATGCATTATTATTTTGTACCCTTAGGTATACAATTTAGGAACAGGAACAGGCTACTCTGTGCTCCAGATGGTAAAAGCCATGGAGAAGGCATCAGGGAGAAAAGTGAGTAGGGCATGAGATCATCTGATTCAATGTGATTTCTTGTTATAATTTAGACTAAATTGTCTTTATGTCAAAATAACCCATGTTAATGTGTCTTCTCTATAGATTTCATACAAGATTGCCCCACGTAGGGGAGGAGACATAGCGTCCTGCTATGCTGATCCTCGTTTGGCTGAGAAGGAGCTGGGCTGGAAGGCTGAATATGACCTGGAGAGAATGTGTAAGGACAACAACAGTGTATAATTTCATGGTCATCTTGAACCTTTTTTCCCAACAAAAGAAATCTTAAGATTGCTTTGTTATAGTATTGTTTATTACATTGTAAATGCCCGATGCCGTTGTAAAGCACTTGTAATTTAAAATAAATGTGCTACATAAATAAACTTTCCTTACTTATTTTTTGTACCTGTCTTAATGTAGGTGTGGATCTATGGCGCTGGCAATCCATGAACCCCACTGGATTTTCCAACGGTACAGCCTCTTGATGCAACTCCAGCTTTATATTATTTTTTCATTTTGTACTATGTATTATTTCATTTATTTTCTTTGAAAAAAATCTCAAAAAATCACCAGACCAAAGCAACGCATTCCTCATTTTGTCGAAGTAAATGAAGAGACCTCGTTGTAATTGTTTATTATAAATAGCTATTTAATTTCATCATGATCGTACGTGTTATCAATAACATAAATAAAACAAAACGTAATTTTTTTTCTTGTAGTTTTCTCCATTTTGTTGTATGTTAAGTCTGACAAGGCAAAAAATATTTTCTCTAATGTATTAATCTACAAGCCA
This sequence comes from Siphamia roseigaster, assembly GCA_029814505.1. Classification (NCBI taxonomy): domain Eukaryota; kingdom Metazoa; phylum Chordata; class Actinopteri; order Kurtiformes; family Apogonidae; genus Siphamia; species Siphamia roseigaster. The sequence continues at coordinate 16,828,983 of JAPTYR010000016.1, read as the reverse complement.
TAAAGAATAAAGAATAAATACATTTTCTTACTGAACAAACTGAAGCTTTTTTTTTTTACTTGTCTCATAATTGAAGTGAGATTATGAGGATTGACATGGATTACATGTTTAATGAAGTGCAAATAAATGGGTATTGTGCACCAGAAGTCTATTATATTAGAAATAATATATTATATGTCAGATATGGACAGAAAACCATACATATGATGTGGCCAGCAGGGGCTTTAGAGTATCACACTAAGGTCATAAACCTACAGAATAACTGTGGGGATGTTGGTGTATGTGTTTCTTAAACCTAGTATATCCTATATTAAACATATATAGTCTGTATATGCCATACATATAGAACAGGGTGCTGGGGCTTTAAAAGGCTCCTTGAACCCTCGGGCGCCCTGTTAATAAACACCCACGTCAGCACTGTGCTCCAGTCACTCTAACCGGGTTTCGGTCTTTAGGGCTGAGCAGGAAGTGCCTGTGTGTGTAGTGTAGTGTGTATGTGTATATATGTGTGTGTATGTGTGTGTGTGGACCCTGGACGAGAAAAAAGGCAGCAAAGGGGGAGAAAAAAAGACTGAGGAAATTTAAAAGAAATGGATTTAGTGACAGACTTGGGGGCGACTAAACTCTATCGGGCGTCGGGTGAATCGAGTCTCCAGTGAGTATCGATGGATTTTGTCAGAGGTTTGACGGCGTGGGGCGTAAGCGGGTCCTGCTGACACCTCACGCCTGGGAGAGAGTCGCTGGGTTTGGGTAGCAGGCAAATCCTCCCCGCTGCTCGCTGCGCTCCGGACCTCCGGCTTGAAAAGTGGGGGTGGTCTTGAGGATGAAAACGGGCGTATTACTGCTCCACGTCCTCACTCTTGATACAGAATCCGAATCTATTTTATTTCTCAACACGAAGCATGCTCAGTTGCTGGAGGTTTGTGTCTATTTTTCTATTGTGTGCTGGCTGCAGCCTGAAGTGGGCGTCGCTCCAGGACAGACTGGGCTGCTCCGGTGCGCCGCTGCCCGCTTTTCTCTCGCAGGACTGCAGCACTCTCATGGCGTTTTGTAGGTCGACTGATGTCTAAATTAACAGGGAACAGCTCGGTTCAGATCTCAGACCTGGTTTCGTGCAGTGGCTCATGAGAAGCACTGAGTCTTGCGGCCGGGCGTTGCACCGTGGGTTATCGGGCGCTGCGGAGCTTGTCAGTATGCATCGCATTATTGTAAGAATATTAATAATAATAAAAAAAAAAAGAGAATAAAATATGAATGCGTGTGATTCTCAATCCACGTGATGGGTAAGATGATGAAGAAGAAGTATTCTGCAAATAAGGTAGAGGTAGATTTTTCTGTTTGTCTTTGGACCGCATGTCCGGCTGTGTGGGTTTTTTTTTATTTTATTTATTTATTTATTTATTTATTTGTGTTGTTCTATCCACTGCAGGGCTATGTGTTTGTTGCATCACAGATTTGATGCGTTTTTAGCGTTCCTTAGGGGTGATTACGGGGTTTGGTCACCCGATGCTCTCTGACTGGAGTCGGGTGTAGCCCATTAGAAGAAACATTTTGATTGAGGGCTCATCGGGCCAATCACAGAGCGATATCAGTGGCAGTGGGCAGGTCGTCTGCAGAGAGGGTGCTGGTCTAGTGGAGAGACAATGGCGGAGGATAATTGACAGCTCCATCAGTGGGGTGTCACTGTGTCTGTAGTGGTACCTGCGTGTGTTGTGTTTTGAGTCCTGTCCTGTTGAGAATAAATAGTTACAAAAGTAATGAGGTCACACTTTAGGAGCCTGATTTCTTTCTTACTATGCAAGTTTCCAGGTTGCACTAATTCAGATGGTGAAAATGAAGGTGTTTAATTAAAAAAAATAATATCCACAGTGGTTCAGTTGTTATTTCTGTTCTGCATATCCAGCCATTGTGAGTACTGTCAACTTGTTTCCTGCAGGCAGCCTCAGAGATGGTTCAACACCGCTGATATCACAGTGGCTCACCAAAGCAACCTGCTGAAACAGCTCAACCAGCAGCGCCGGCAGGAGCTCTTCTGTGACTGCAGTGTGCTGGTGGAGGGCCAGCTCTTCAGGGCCCACCGCAACGTTCTGTTTGCCAGCAGCGGTTATTTCCGCATGCTGCTGTCCCAGGGGCCTGATGGGATGTCCGAAACTGTCAACGCCACCTTCGATGTCTTCAGCCCAGAGACCTTCACTGTCATCCTGGATTTTATCTACTCTGGCCTGCTAGACCTTACTAGTCACAATGTTATCGAGGTGATGTCTGCAGCTAGTTACCTGCAGATGAACAATGTCATTAACTACTGCAAGAACTTCATCAAATCTTCTTTGGACATCAGCGTGAAAGATGAAGAGAATGAACGTTGCCTCAGCTTGTCTGAGACGTGTAGCTTTACTAGTGCAGCTGGAGAGGAGACCTCGGACCAGCAGCAACAAGGTCCCTGCTCTGTCAGCCCACCGCCTGCACTCTGGACCCGGGACAGCTCCAGAAACCAGTCTGGTTTCATAGGGAAAGACCTAGACCAAGATGTCTCAGCCTCAGGAATGAAGACTAGTCCAAGCAGCCCTGTTAATGACCTCAGTGCAGAGACCGAGGAACTGCAGGACCCTCAGGATCCTCTGTACACTTTGCCTGGAACAGAGCGCCGGCGGAACAGAGGGGCAGCCAAGAGGCGAGCATCCAACAGTCATCGCTCCAACCAACATGAAGACCTGGACATTCAGGAGGCAAGGACACAAAAAGCTGAAAAAGCAGAGGAGCTGTATGCCACTCTACCACCTATTGTAGGTGTTATTGGGCACTTTAATAAAGGTGAGTCTGGTCTGTTTGGGAGAAAATGGAGAAAATAAATTGCATACTTCATCATGGTACAGTGACAACTCCACCGTTGTAGACATAGTGTTATCCAATGAAAGAACAGCAAATCCTCAGATGTGAACAATTTCTCTTCCTCTTTCTGTTCGCAGACTCAAATCCCATCATGCGCTTCAAATGCCCCTTTTGTACACATACAGTGAAGAGGAAGGCAGACCTGAAACGACATTTGCGCTGCCACACTGGGGAGAGACCATACCCCTGTCAGGCCTGCAATAAGCGCTTCACTCGCCTAGAGCATCTCCGCAGCCATTTTGAAACAGTAAGTGCAATTACAGCCAGGAGGAGAAGCCTGGACTAATACGAAGTTCAGTCATTTATAATTGTCACAGCACTTTAAATAATATGGAAATTACAATCCTAAAGAGCAGGCAGTGTTAACAACCTATCAACATTCAATGCAGCAATGAGAAGAACTCAACATTTTCATACTCATTACAGTGCTTGATTTTTGACAGAACATTTTTTTTTTTTTTACGGTTTCTTACTTTCACACAGATTCATCAAGCCAGGAAGCTGGTGTGCAGGAAGTGTAAGTGTCAGGTGACAGAGGAGACTGGACACGTGGTGTGTGAGGGGACACGACGCTATCGCATGTGCACCGCCTGTATCCAGGAAGTGGGCTGTGACACCATTCCCATAGATAGTCTAGAGGAGAGCAATGAGGAACCAGCTCTGTTACTGGGCGTGGACGGAGAGGAAGAAGGGGAAAGCAAAAGGACCTGGATGGTAACCGATGACGATGACCTTGCAGAAGACTCGGGAGCTGACCTGATCATTCAGCAAGTGGACGACAGTGACGAGGAGCTGCAGTGAAATAGGACCAAAGTGTGTATGCGTATTTATAGGCATGCACAAACATTGACTCTGTATGTGTGTTAAAGCCATTGAAGAGAATTTATGCATAAAATACATTATCGGATCCACTTTTGTAAATATGCACTCTTATGATAATTATCATTTAGTTCAACTGGTTTATTGCTACTTTTGGCTAAGTTTGTGGTCTTTGTGGCTGAACGGAATGCCTTTTTTAAACTTCATAAAGAAACACAGTATCCAAAGCATGCATACTCTGTGTTATTTGTTCCAAGTTTCAGTTCTGTAATAGCTGTTATCGATATGTTTTTTCATATGCATGGAAAAACCTTTAGACTCAGCAAAAGAAAAAGAAAAAAATCAACAATAACAAGACATAGTCTCTTTTCCTGATGGCAAGAGTTGAGAGCGGATTTTCTATAGCTATTTGCACCTGGGTGTCAGAAGCCAACCAGAATGTTTACAGTGGTGTTGTATTCTTGAATCCCAAGTGAGAAGGATTCTAACAGAAGGACTTTCTATCATTTTGATAATGTTGCCAAAATGTCCATTTTCACGCAAAATTTTCAGATTTTCCTCCATCGAACCAAACTAATCACTGAATTTGGAAGTAGTAAACGTGATCCAAAGCCTTGTATTCACAGTCAGTGTCCTTTCTTTTATCCAGTGCTCACCATGAATCAGTGGGTAAGTTTGATGGTGGCTATTGTCAACCTGGTGCAAATAGACACTCCACCTTGATCAGTTTTTCCACTACTGCAGTACTTTTCATGGGTCTGTTTGATTATGATATGCACTATAATTTTAATTATTTGTTTCTTTTTACTTTTTGACACATTAAAGATATTTTGTATACATTTTGTGACTGTTTTTTTTTCTCATGTCTAGTCTAGACTTCTATTTGTTTTAAGAATTATTTCAGTAAAATCAGTTATTATTGCAGAAAATTATTCAGACTAGACAAAATTTATGCTATGAAAATGTTAGAATTTTCATGCATAATATTCATAATATAATAGTAATATGATAAATTTGCTACTTTCCACAGAAAAACAAAAATCTGGTGCCTTCACCTTGAACCACAGGCTTGAGGCAAAAAAGAGAAAGCAAAAGGACTGGAGCACTGTGACAACTTCACTATATATTAATGTTGCTCCAGCATGTTTCTACCTTTTTGCTTTCTTTTTTTCATCAAATTTTGTGTCATTTTATAAACTTTTTCATTTGAGAAATATAGGGACATTGTAGTGTCAGAAGAACATACAACATGCTGATATTTTTTTAATATATGTTATTAAAGAAGTTTAATTTATTTGTGTGATGTGTAGAATATACTGAACAAAAACTGTAATATACACAGCCTAGTAAAAAAAAAAAAAAGTCCAGTGCTCTAATACTTCATTGCTCTGTTTACACTTTCCTTGGCATTGTTTCGATAAATTTACACAATCTCAGAATATTCATACATATCTCTGAACCAAGAAGGTCCTGGGTTAGATTCCAGCACCAGTCACTGATGTTGGAATTGAACTCACACCTTTCTGTGTGGAGTTTACATGTTCCCCCCATGCCTGTGAGGGTTCTCTCCGGGTACTCCAGCTTCCTCCCACCATCCAAAGACATGCAGGTTAATGGGTTAATCTAAATTGTCCATAGGTGTGAATGTGAGAGTGTTGTTTGTCTATATGTCAGCCCTGCGATGAATTGGTCAGTTGTCCAGGGTGTACCCCGCCTTCGCCCTATGTGGCTGGGATAGGCT
>JAPTYR010000016.1:16812729-16823434 GCA_029814505.1 Siphamia roseigaster | reverse complement strand
TACTCAAAATCCATACTTCCACAATAGTTTTTAAGAGATTTACTTCCTGAGGTTGAGTGCGACAGACAGTAAAGCAAGTCTAGAAAGTAGACCCAGAGAGAGACTAACACACTGTTACTGTTTGACTATTCATTGATTAGTTGACAGCGAGAAATTAGAATAGAATAGAATAGAATAGAATAGAACGCCTTTATTGTCATCACACTGTCATGAAATTTCGAGCTTCCCCATAAGTGCACACATACATATAGAGTAAATTAAAAAGTATTTTAAAAAAAACATTAAAAAATGTATGTGCGATATACAATATACAAAAACACTATATACACTATAAAAAGAACACCTAGTTGCTACGTACATATATACAATTGTGTAGATCCTGAATGAAGAATACAAACAAAATAAAACATAAGATAAAATCTAGTATGCAAAACCCCTAACAACAGTAAGTGTGTAACATTATAACTATACATTCAAGTGTAAAGGCATCAATTGGGGAGTCAGTGACTTGTAATCATGGTACACTGGTTGTACAGTACAAGTAAAGTGACTAGTGGTAGCAGTGTTCAGTGATAAGGTGACATTGTTTTTGAACACAGTGCAAAAGACATTACAGTATGCATCCATTGAAGACCACTGCCTTCATGTCATAGTGCAACTGACAGTATGAAGATAGCTTCCTTGACGGTCTACATTGGATAGTTTGTAGATAGAAGTATATCAGTTCCTCAGTTCAGACTGGAGTTGAGTATTGTGGCTGCTTTGGGAAAGAAGCTGTCCCTGAGTCTGTTTGTTCTGGGCATGTTACTGCTCAAACATATTAATCACTGCAGTGTTTACCCAATGGAAGGCTCTGACCTACTTGCCTATTTGAATTTAAGTGGAGATTTTACCATGTAATTTTTACCATGTAATTCTAGTATCATCTCCCTTCCATATCGTCTTTGACCGGTAGGTGTCGCCAGTGCGGTGCGTTGAACATGGACGACGTGTGGGCTGTGGCGAAGAAGTGACGTCAGAGGAGAGGTAGCTAGGACAAACATGGCGGCTGTCATGAGGCTAGTAAACAGAAGCACTTTAAACCCAACAATGGGTCAACACTGCCTGGCGTTCAGCTCTGCGGCAAAAATAAAAACGGTGAGTTTTATGGGGAATTTTACTCAGTAGCATCTTATTGAGTCCGTTTAAGCAGCAGCCGAATCCTGACATTTGTCTGAGTTTCTCCCTAATTCGCCAGTGTTATGTTAACCTAGCTTGATGGTTGAACTAGCAAAACGGGCCGAGTTGATATCTGGTTAGCCATAAGTTTATTTATCGGTATACTGTTGTCTAAATGTGTGTTTGTTTGTATAGGCTGCTGTGAGGCCAGGTCAAGTTCTTCCAGAGAAGGTGAAAATAGTGGAGGTGGGACCCAGAGATGGTCTTCAAAATGAAAAAGTAAGTCTCATATCACTAATGTTGCAGTGTTTAGCTGTTAACACTCAAAAGTCAGAAAATGCCGGTATCAAACAGCAATATTACCATCTTTAAAAGTGGTGATAGTCGTAAAACCTTAATCTGTTACAGGTGAGATCATATATAATGTAACTAGAGGAAATGATTTAAATTAAGTGCTCAGTTATGTTCCAACATCCTTGTTTTTTTTCTTTCTTTCACTCAGACAATCGTGCCAACAGATAGTAAAATCCACTTAATAAACATGTTATCAGAATCGGGGTTGCCAGTCATTGAAGCCACCAGCTTTGTGTCTCCAAAATGGGTTCCACAGGTGAGGTAGAGTTCCTTTGCCATTTTAATGTAAATAGACTATACACCCAGTGACTTGTTCTGTTGGTGTGCTAAGTGCTTTTAGTTTTTCCATCAATTTTCAGATGGCAGATCAAGTGGAAGTGATGAAGGGCATCTGTAGGAAATCTGGAGTTACATACCCAGTCCTTACCCCCAACCTGAAGGGCTTCCAGTCTGCTGTGAGTGCCAAACATCAGTTCCAGAAACAAGTTGTATATTTTCTCGATGTAGTGCTTAACACTTTTATAGAGCAGCTGTAATATATCCAAAAGTTTACTTAATTAAATGTGTCCCTTATTCAAATTCAATACAGATGAAGGCAGGAGCTTCAGAGGTAGCCATATTTGGAGCTGCATCAGAGCTGTTTAGTAAAAAGAACATAAACTGCTCAGTGGATGAAAGTTTACAGCGCTTCGATGAAGTTATGAACGCAGCTAAAGCAGCTGGTGTGCCAGTAAGAGGGTAAGGTTTATTTATTGCTTTTCATTATCAACATGCTTTTTAATAAATGGAGTCATAAACCCCACTTGTGTTTCTTATCACCATAGTTATGTGTCATGTGTCGTTGGATGTCCGTATGAAGGCAAGGTAGCACCTGAAAAAGTTGCTCATGTGAGTTATCATATGTTTTCCATAATTTAAAAACATATATAACATAAAAACATTGCAACCACTGACCGGTCTGGATCAAGTTTAATTGTCATCTGTCTCTTGCAGGTAGCTAAGCGTCTTTACTCCATGGGCTGCTATGAGATCTCTCTAGGGGACACAATTGGAGTGGGAACCCCTGGTAGCATGAGTGAAATGCTGGAGGCAGTGAGCAGAGAGGTGCCCGTCAGTGCCCTGGCAGTGCACTGCCACGATACCTACGGCCAGGCACTGGCTAACATCCTGGTTGCCTTACAGGTTAGATTTCAGTCTTATTGAACATCAGACTGAAAATGTACATGAGTTCTGTTTCGGTCTGTGCTCTATGATATAAGTAATGATACACCATAATATAGCACATTTTCTGTAAATTCAGCAAAAATGAATATTTGATAATTGATGTAGTAAATTACAGGCTCAACAATTAAATCTTTTCGTTGTATTTGTTATGTACAACAATTTTTCAAATTTCCAGTTAAGAATGCAACAAAACCCCAAATTATGAACCTATAAAATATATCGCATAAATATAAAACACTTAGAAACTGTAATAGCAAACTCAATTAGGCCTGAATTTCATTATCATTTAAAACATCAACACAAAATGTGTAATATTTAATACATATTTAGGTGTGTGTGTGTCTCCATATCATGTAGAAGAAAACAATTTGTCATCTAATTTATGAGTTTTATTATGTGTTACTATGTGAAATGATAAATGCTTTTCTATCACGTTATCAACATTGCAGAGATTCAATTGTGTGTGTTTTATTATTAGTGTAGTGTTGACTAAATTTTGTGTTTGTTTTTGCAGATGGGAATCAGTGTTGTAGACTCATCAGTAGCTGGACTTGGTGGATGTCCTTATGCCCAAGGTGCCTCTGGGAATGTTGCTACTGAAGATGTTGTCTATATGCTTCATGGACTGGGGATCCAAACAGTAAGTCATGTTTTTCCTACCCATACATTGTGAGGTGTTGTGCTTGTTGCAGCTCTCTTTAACTGTCTGTTTTCACCTTAGGGAGTGGATCTCTCCAAGCTGATGGATGCCGGAGCTTTCATTTGTCGAACCCTCAACAGAAAGACCAACTCCAAAGTAGCTCAGGCTACCTGCAAACTGTAGGCTCTGGCCTCTAAACGGAGGACTCTTTCACACACTGTCAACTCCAACATAATCACATCTATCTGGAGCCATCTTTACTGATCACTTCTCTCAATTCCTTTGTTTTCCCTAGCTCCTCTGTCATAAAAAACACATTTTGTTTATATCTTTTGGATGGTACTGACCCCTTCGTTTAAAGTATCAGATGATAAATTCACCCTATGTTAGTATAGCTGAAACAGTGCCTTATTTAAATAAATAAATAAATAAATAAGAGTCAGTCTGGTTATACAGATAATTCCTGTCAAAAGCCCCGGTCAGGCAGTTTTAATGGTCGAGTTACTTTACTTTATAGGCTGTGAGTAAGCCAAGTTAAAGAACACTCTTTATTTATAATAAAAGATTGACCAGCACATTGTGCGGGGGATACATAAACTCACTGTTGAAGTCAGAAAAGGCAAATGTGTTGTTTTGATTTTCATGGTTCTCCTTATACAGTGATCACTTTCTCAAAAACATTCTTCCTTAGGCACATGTGAAGAATCTGTTTTAATGAACATGGGCATTGTGGGAAATAATGATCTGCTGTGTTGTTGTTGTTTAAATTTCTTGTAGTATATGTACAATTTCTACTTTTATTTCATTATTTCAGTATTTATTTTTAAGTTATGTGTCAGGTTAACCTGTACAAATTAAACTAGATACTGACACTTAAACTTTTCACATCTGAAAATTGTAACATTATGATGACTAGTTACTTCTATTTACTTTTGAACTATGTGTAATATTTGCCTTTCTCATGAATAAATTTACAGATAACTGATATAAAGCCACCGCTGACCATTTGTGGAACTTTTTTTTTCCCCCTTGCCATCTTTGTAACTTTAATATATACAGTATTTTTACAGTTTGCTGCAGAACTGATTCAGAGTAAATAAAAACTGTTTTCTTTGCCGCACCTTGTAAGAAACCTGAATGGCAAGTCTGACAGGCAGACTGAGATTCTTACTGGGAGTCGTACCAGCACTGAAAAGACATGCACCTTAATACAATAAAGACAAAAATAAACATGTCATAATGACTTACAACAAACTTATGACGCAGAAACTGTAAATACTGGAAAACTTTCAGGACAGTGGAAAAAAATCCAAATCTTATAAGTGTGTTTTTCTCATTTCTAGTCAAAATATCCCATCACTTGAAATGAGACATAATCTCCTAAAGAGCGACTTTTTAGTGAGCTATAACAACTTATTTTTAGGGGTCAAAACACAGTAATGTCATGTCAGAGACACAACTTTGAATTGATTGCCATTGTGACATTTATTTAAATATCACGTACCTCCTTGTTTTGGATAATCCCTTATAGTCCAACTAAAGCAAAAATGACTTTAAAACTAAAAATGTGGGTTATTTAGCAACACTGATCTGTCAAATCTGTCTCTAATATGTCCCATCAAAGACATTCAAATACAGTGTTTTGGCCCTTTGTCAATAGATCTTGAAAATCTTATTTCAAGAAATTCTATCAAAATAATTTTCACTTGTTCCATTGGCAGGTTTTGTTTTTTTTTTTTGCTTGAATTAAACAAAACAAAATCTGGCAATAAAACAAGTGAAAATTATCTTGCTATGGATTCTTGAAATAACATTTTCAAGATCCATTGTCTTAAAAATAAGTTATTTATATTTGAAAAGTTGTTCTTTAGATGATTATGTCTTATTTCAAGTGTGATGCGATGACTAGAAATGAGAAAAATACATTTGGTAAAATTTTGATTTTTGCCGTGCACCGACCATCTGTGTCTTTACCAGTAAATCTGAATCCACCTCTCACTCAGAATATTGAAGTTTCTGTTATTTTAATAAAAAATAATTGATGTAACACATATCACACAGTATCAAAATACATTCACTTTAATATATTTAAGTTTAAAAATTACATTATAAACAAGTGCAGTAATACATTTCCACCTGACAGTTCCATGTGGACAACTGGAGAAAATAAACCCCTTCATCACCTTTCCTCCTGATTCCTCCACTGGAGCTCATATGTTCCAGCGCTACCAACACAGAAGTAAACAGCAGCATTCCATTCTCCTCATTTAAATCAACAGTGGTCTTGGATGAAACTATATTGTGTACAAACGAGTCAAAGCACAGGCAGTTTAGGTATAACGTGGCTGTGCAGCATAATCCTGAGACCGAGCATACGTCGAGGCTCCAGATTAAGAAATATACCACTGATATATGAAATTTACCACTGTTATAAATCCTATCCGTGAATTTTAATGCAATTGAGGCCAGTTTTCGACCTTCAAGTTTTACTCAGCCATAACTTTTGGACTGTACGGTTTCCACACTTCGGTCTAGAGTCATAAATCTTTCTCCAGTGGCTTTGTCTCTGTTTATGAGGGGCATTGGGGAATTAAATTGAAAAGATAAAGCCGTGACTTAAACCTCAATAAATGAACAGATTACTGAAATGCGCTTGTAACAGTGACAACATTGTCCAGTTAACACTGTAGACACTGGCAGGTTGGGTAATGAATACTTCTGCCAGGTGTGTCCTGCCTTCTCTTCTTCCTCTCCCGTGTCAAAATTCCAATAAGACACTTAACTGGAATGTTCTAATATGGGTGAAGGGCTGAAGCTGAAAAGACACAAAGACATTTGTCTGTTTTCATCAAGAAAGCCACATATTAAAAACACATCAATTTGGCTCTTGCTGACTTGATGCATTTGTTATGGATGTTGACTTGGAAACCAAAGTTCATATGCTCAAAAAGAGTCTGGTGTGTGGACACGGGGGCCCACAGGGCAAATCCAGTGCTGAATGACTCATCTTGAAGGATCTGACATATCCTGTAGTTTGGCTCAATGTTCTGAGTCTGTAAGTGAGATGTGAAGTTGAGTCTGAGCCAAGTTGCTACTCCACTCTTGATCTGCAGTCTGATTTAGGTTTTCAATCACGAAGTAGTGGACAGATTAGGAGCAGAGGCTCGTATCTTCTCTTCCAGTTTGAGTCCAGATGGTCTGTATGGAGCCTTACATGCGGTCTTGAAGGACGGAGGCTGCTCCTTCAGGTCTCTGTTTGACATAGGTATGGCACCGTTTTTACAGAGGTCGTCGCTGTAGTCCTCATGATGCACCGCCAGGTTACGATTGCGCCTTTTAATCTTGTTTGCGCATCGAGCGAACCGTTTGGAGATGAGATAAATGATCTCACAGATGTTCAGGACAATGCAAAGGGCAGAAGCTCCAACCATGAAGTAGGTGAAGACTTTCTTCTCGGTGGGGTGGCCGATGTAGCAGTCCACCTGGTTGGGACAAGGCGACACCTCACATTTGACCAGCCGGGGCAGGTAGAAGCTGTCGTAAACTCGGTGGAGAATGTACAGGAAGGAAACCTCGATACCCGTCTTGACGAAGAGGCTGATCAGATAAGTCCACCACAAACCACCGTGTTTCTTGCCTGTGTTGTTGTACAGCTTGGCACTGTCCCCATGCTTGGCCTTATACTTGCGTTCACGGTCGTCGCGGTACGCCACATGCATGACCACCATGAAGGACGGGCAGGTGACGAAGATGAGCTGCAGGGCCCACAGCCGGATGTGGGAGATGGGGAAGAAGAAGTCGTAGCAGACATTGGCACAGCCAGGCTGCTTGGTATTACAGTCAAAGTCTTTCTGCTCGTCACCCCACACTCGCTCCGCTGCCACCACGTACACCATGACCCTAAACACAAACACCACAGACAGCCAAACCCGCCCAAATGCCGTGGAATATTTGTTCACCCCACTGAGGAGGGCTTGGAAGGTCTTCCAGTCCATGTTTTTGGCTGGAAGTCAGATGTCTTCACTAGTAAAATCTATTCTCTGGAGATGTTTTCCCAGTTGTTGCTCAACTTGAAAACCTGTTTGTGACATTAAAAAAAAAAAAAAAGAATACATGAGTACACTGTAAGAAAGGATTCTGTCTTTATGTCGATTTTAATTAATGTAGAAGGTTAAGTATAGTCAATGTAATTGTATATTTGATTTTGTGGCAATAATTTAAGTAAAAAAATAATAATATCAACTCATTGTAGTTAATTAAAACATGAGTTGAATTTATTTAATTCTAAACAGAGACAATATCGAGTGAATTCTAATCAATGCGCTGATCAATTTAAATGATTGTTCATCAATTATATAGCACTGATGTATAAAATCAAATTAATTTTTGTGATTACATTTACACATTAAATGCACTAATAATTCATTCATATCAAGTCAATACTTTGGTTTAGATTTCAATGAATTAATTCTTGTGTTTTGCATTAGATCTACTCATATTAAATGGGCAAACTATTAAGGGTTTTATTTAATTAACATTTACTCAATACTAAATATAGTGAAATTTAATCCTTAATATTGGTTGTAATCTGTTGCCTCATATGGTGTATATTTTTCTTACAGTATTTGGTGTCAGTATCTCATGAATATTCTTTCACATTGGGAGGTTTTGTGATGTTGATCTATAGTAGGTGTCTTTGGTACAAAATATCTAGTACTCTGACTTAAAATGACAACACCATCTCCTCAAGTTGATTAACAGTCAATACATGTTAAGTATACATCATTTACCCTCTCTATATAAATGTAATAACACCCATTAACAATGACAGACGTTTGTGCGCAGGCCCGAGGTACGCTCTCCTTAAAGGAAACAAGTTAGACCCATGTTGTCAAAACAGTCTTTGACAAAGAAAAAAACAACTACGCTTCATTAAAAAACTTCTTACACAAATATATTCCAATCTCATTTAAACATATCAAATCGTCTTCTGTGTATCTGTGATTATTTAAAGGGTAGTTAATCCTATAAATCCAACAAAAGGCAAGACTTTTACGCACAGGCAGCAGAACTGACTTGGCCACATTTCCTTGGCAGATTTCAACCGACATATGGCTTCTATTCTACTTCCAGTCAGAGGTACTGATTTCCAAGACTGCTGTCTAAAAGCCAACGAGTCAACTATTTTGAGAATATTCATTTTTAATCTTCCATAAAACGGAAACGAAAAGGGAACGGATCTCATCTTCATCTCCCGGCGCTTCAAAGTGGATTATAGAGTTTTTTTTGTACTTACCAAATAAAGTTTTAATCCATAATAACACGAAATGCACTTAACGATGCATATTTCCAGTGGTTTTCTTGCGGATTTAGTGTATTTTTAATCATTTAACGCACATTTAACGCACACGTTTGGTTACCGCCGACAGGTAGAGGAGCGCAGCGTTAAGAAATGCGTCTGTGGGTGTGGTTAAAGAAGAAAGACTGGAGTTGCCCCAAATGCTCCTCACTCTTTCTCCCTCTCCCACTCCCTCTTCCTCCCTCCCCCCCTCCCTCCCCCTCTGTCTTCTTTTTACACGCCACTGTTAGATGGTAAAACAAATATATTTGCGCATTACAGATAAATGAGAGGAGTCTGTCTGCCTTGGAGATTTCAGATCAGTGTTTTTGGAGTTTGGAGTGAGATTAAGAGAGAACCGAACTGAAACTCTTGAATGAAACGGACCCATGATTGCATTACATAACTTCTAAAACTCACTATGAATGTATGTTTACTGTCACTGTCTCATTACATCATATTAACCCATAAAGACCTAAATATCCATCACTGACCCGTTTATTGATTCACTAAATCCATCAATACATGTAAATAATTGGTGTAAAATACATTTTGTCATCTTTTTATGGTCATCAGCTATGACGCCTTTGGATATTTATTGTTACCATGGAAACAGCATCTTCTACAACATTTATTCACCACTATAACCATGGGTTTGGATCAGAGATAGTGGATGGAAATGCTTGATTTATGATAGATTTCACTGAAAAAAAATCACTTTTCTGCATTTTTCTCTGTTTTTGATACAATAATCCTATAGTTTAATCTGATCTTTTATGGACAGAGTAGTAGTAAGTATAAATAATTCACAAAACATGATATACAGTTTAGCTCTCCATACAGACATGGGCAAAGGCTGAAGCAACAGTTTATTTATGCCTACCTTATTTACAACAAATTTGCAAAAACAAAACAAGATAACAAAATGGACAGTTTTAAACAATAATATAATAAAAGAAATTACTTAATCTGAGCAAAATCTTAGCTTCATAATTGTCTTACTTTATTCTAATATTTTATATTTATTGAATATGTTGGTATTAGTTGGTGGTAGTAATTTATTCAGTCATTAATTACTTTAAACAATAACCAAAAACAACATCTCCATTGTGACAATGTGAAAAATGGTTTAGGCTTAAGTAAAGACTTGTTTTTCCTAACCTTATTTACATCTGATCAGTGAATTAAATATAGAAAATACATGATTCATATACTGATAAAGATGCAAAATACAATGAATAATATTAAAATAAATTATGATAAATTTCAGAAAGGCTAGATATAGAGAAAATGTTGTTTGGGAACTGACACAAAAGTATCACTGGTTCTTTATGGGTTAAATATTATGTCACAGAAAGTAAATTCAGATATGATTAAAATAAATACACCTCAGTGAAAGGAATATTTATGATAATTTAGACATTACAAAAAAGATGACTTCCAAATGATTTTTTTTCTCTATATATAACCTTACTTAAGTGATTTGTCACCAGATATTATAGTATCACCCACTGTATTTAACATGTTTTAGTGAAAATCTGGTATTTTTCTAGTTAGTTCTATTTTCCTTAGCTTTACATCAAAACAGGAAATGGAAAAGGTAGATCAACTGAACATAAAAACAAGCATCTGCTGCAATTACAATTCATCAAACTACTTTTTCCAGTAAATCACTGCACAAAATAAAAGTGTTTCCTCATTCACAGGCATCTGAGCATCCAAATAAAATACATCAGATGCCAGTGAAAAACTGAGAAACTGAAACTTCCTTGAACTATTTATATGTATTGATACGATTAGTAATTTGAAAGTTATTAAAGATTTTAGATCAGTACCTTTGGTTGCTGGCAGTTGTTTAGGTCTTTGAGGGTCAATGGTTTGTTTTGTGTTGTTTTATTGGTTCTGCACATATAAAAAAAAATACATAAACAGGTCATTAATAGTAACAGTAACATAAAAACGTGCATGGGGGAAAGAGAAGCCACAGAGGC
>JAPTYR010000016.1:16640575-16654669 GCA_029814505.1 Siphamia roseigaster | reverse complement strand
CGGAAGAACGGCATAACAAGAACAGAGAGAAGAAGATGAAAAAGGCAGCTCAGCTCATGTACATCCATGACAAAGACTGAGCCAGATGAGGGCTTCTCTGCTCCCCACATGTGGACGAGAGAGTCGGGTCTCGCAGAGTGTGTGAAGACAGCTGGAAAATTCCCTTGAGCCCGGGTCTAATTGAAAGCTTATCATCTTCTCTTTGTGCTTCCTGAATACTGGGGGATCAGTGAGGAGCAACGCAGAGGGAGACTCTGTGATGAGACCTGAAGGAAATGTTGTAGGTGGTGCAGATCTGTCAGACATATACTGTGAAGGGGAGCTGAGACTGTCTGGGTGGAGGGGAGTGTGAGATCTGTCAGCATGGGGTTAGTGCGTGTGTGTGTGTGTGTAAGAGAAGAGAGTTCTTGTGCGTTTGCAGAAATGCTTTGAGTGTGTGGAGTTAATTGAATACAGTGTGTATCAAGGCTGCGTGTGTGCGTCCTGAGGCTTTGTTGTTCTGCCAGCACTGCCCCCATAGAAGGCCTGACACAGACGAACACACAGCACAGCAGACGCCATTCAGACAGAAAACAGAAAAGAGAAAACTGAATGAGGAGAAGAAGAAGAAAGGATAAAAGAGACAAGGAATGAGTGGAGATACAGGGGGAGTATAAACAAAGAAAATAAAAGAGGTCAAAAATTGTTGAAGAAAAACAATAAGGCTTTTCGTGATTCATCAACAGGTGGCATTAGTTTGGGAGGGAGGAATTGTGGGTATTGTATTTCACATTAACCACAAAAGACATTTGAAATTGGACCACCCCACAAGGTAGCATCTCAAGTGTTTAATTTTGTGGCTCGGCTTCAAATGGGCCAAACAGATGCCATCAGCGCTGCATAAATTAACAACCGCATAGCTGGTAAAAACGTCGGCTGACATTCCAAACTTCTCCTGTATTGTTTTTAACAAGTGACAACTCGCCGACGTGCGCTAACATGGAGGTTGCCAGGGTGGTGTTGGATTCCTGAACTACGTTTTATTTACACTCTGGGTACCACCGTGTTGACAGCTGCAGCATTTTCAAACCCCTGAGAAGTGTGGGTAATTGCCTGAAAGAGTCTTACTAATAGGAAAGAAGAGGGTAATTAATAAGGAGGGTTATAGCAGACACTACTAATAAATTGGCAGACTTATGAGATGGAGGCTGTGGCATTCACGGCATTTACAATATGCGCCTGAAGAATTTTCTGGATCAAAATATACTGCCATGAAATTAGGCCTCATAAACCTTTATTGCCTTTTTCTGCTCATTCGTCAGCTGATGTGATGGTATCTGGATTTTTAGAAGTGACTAATAACCCTGTGTCTCCATACTTAATGTCTTTACACTCACCACCTCCTTCTCTTAAACTATAAATGATCTCACAATCCAGACTTTTGAGCATTAAATTTCTAAATTAGACACCTATTATACTATGGAAATGTTTTTCCAGTAAAATGAATACTGTTGAAGAATGTGAACATAAATATTGAAACTGAAATGAATGTGAATGTGACTTCTCTCAACAGGACCAATGGGACTTGCATAGCAAAATGAAATCATGAAATCTCCCTCTTTAATGACATTTAGAACATTACTGTCAGTCTTTATGTAACAAAGAAACCAGTTATGAAGAGAAAAAAAAATTAGGCACATGTTTTTTTTTTTAATTAAAATGATTAAAAACTACATTATCTGCAAACTTTACAAGCACTCAGTATGGAAGCATTAATGATAACATTACATACATAGATAAGATTCATAAATTAACATATCAGTTTCAGATGTACATGCTTTGAGCATAAAGACAAATGAAGAGAGCAATATGAATTGACATTTCGCTAAACGAAAAAGGAAAACAAAAGAAATGTAACCTTGTGCTCTTTAATTCAATATACAATAAAACACAGTTCACTTGTACATTTTGGCTTCCTTGTTTTGCATAAAGAATGATAATCAATCAAGACATTGTTTACTGCCTATCTTTCTCATCATTAATATCCTGACAACAATACAGGCAGTTCTGAAGATCTTTGGTTTGTTTTTGAAGGAACCACACAAATATTTGTAAGTGTGGTTTCTCTAGCTGCATGATTTTTGCCCATGAATGTAAGGTCTCCAGAGGGGAGAGCAGGAAACATGCTTTACCTTAAAATCAAAGAGAGATAGGAATGAGACAAACAGGAATAAGGCAGACGGCTTCATTTATGGGATCTCAAAAAAACACCAACACCTTGCATAACTTATTTTTACCTGAGCAGCAAATGCTAGCTTTTTTTTTGGCTCACTCTTCACTTTGAAATTAAATCTCTGTTGTGAAGCAACTACATACTCATCTTTCAGAGTCATGAATGCTAATCATCCTACTTGTGGAAGACTTGACGAGAAAATATCAGACACCTGATACCTGCCGTAAATACCTTAGCCAACTCATACCAGGATGATATGTGCAGACGTATGAACTACTGGCAGAACAATAAGCCCCTGGCACTGGTGGCCAGTAAATTAGACTAGAAAAGACAGAATTAGGACCATAAAAGCTTCAAAGCACTCACTGATAATTATCTAGAACAAAGGGACCTGGGAAGGTTTTCTTTTGCATAACTGCCCTTGGTGTTGGTAAGAAGACACCACTCTGATCCCACCTCTTCATCCATACACACTTCTTCCTCCAGGGATGGAGAGATCGCATGTAACTAAGGGGGAAGACCCTCAGGACAGGGGGGAATGTGCACACACACCTGTGCTGCAGGAATGTGTGTGTGTGTGTCTCATCAAATAATCAGTTAATAGTTTTGTTTCTGTGTGTTTAAGGACAAGGACACTTAAAGTGTGCTTACTATATAGAGTAGCAGGAATATTTAATATATAATTCTGCTATTTGTTAAAGCAGAGTTTCCAAAAACAAAACTGTTAGAGAAAAATTAAAGATCAAATATAGTGCAAAAATTAAGCAAATGGCTTACATAGCACAGGAAGGGCTAAAATGGTTAAAAGAATATGGCTCTAGATACACCATTTTTCTAACAGAATCTGTTGGCCGTGGTTCATAAGGAATAAAAGTTTATAGTGCATTAAAGCTACATTGGAAGACAAAATAATTACATTAAAGGTTTTGTTTTTTTTATAATTTAGTAGCAATATATTACACAAATTCCAAATTTATACTCAACAACAAAATATGGTATAAACTGTATATATATATATTCATATGAAAGGAAAGATTGAGAGAAATGCTTAAAGGTTGTGGATATATGCGAACATTTCCTCAAAGTTTGGCTCAAATAAATATCAAAAGTAAACCATGTCATCCAGTTAAAAATACCAGACCAGGACTTTTTTTTTTTCTTAAAAAAAAAAAAAAAAAAAAAAGGGCTCGAATAAGAAATTTAAGCAAAAACAAGACTTGACATCTCAGGACTTAATTTTTCCTGCAAAAAAAATCAAATCATAAACACCCCTCTGTTTTAGTCTGGTACATTCTTCAAAACATCAGCCATTGTCCCGTTGCAACGCAATACCCTGACACAGCACAGGAGAATTCATTTCTTTAACAAGTGAGTCCAAATAGTTTAAATGCTTTTCTCTCTAAGATGCAGCGATTGTGTTGAAACGTCTTCTGCAATCTGTAGCACCAAAAGCTAATGTGGTCATTTGAATAATAAATTAGGCGATAAGGTACTGCATAAGTACTGTGACCATGTGGGAAAAAGCTCCAGATGCAACATGTTTTCACAACTGACACAATAATTTGCAGTATTCATGTTTTTCCCCCCGTTTTACAGAAGTTAAAGTTAAAAGGACCAGTTGCTACAGCAGTGCAGCCATGCCTCAGAACAATGTCAGAGTCTCTCACAGAGCAAACATCCAGTCTGACTGTTCTTCTCCTCCAAAAACGTGAATTAAATCAGGCAGTTTGTGTAATGCTCGCTGTGGTTTTTCAGTTCATCAGCTGTTCTGATTGTTTATACCTCCCATTGTCTTTTTGTTCTTCAGTCTTTAATGTGAGTGCATAACCTCTTTATAACCAGACAAATGATCCTGAAATGTTACTACGGCCTTCCTGGGCTTATTCTCACTTCTATTTACAGGTTCAGCTGAACATCATCTCAAAACGAATGGCTTTCATAGTCCTTTAAGAGTACATGTTTTAGCACAGTGCAGGAGTTCCCTCAATTTACAAAAAAAAAAAAACGAAACAAAACATGGAAGTCTTGAGAGAGTCGGTAAAATGCAAGTCTTTTAAGCAAGTGCTGGAGAAATAAAAGACAAACATGCAACATTTCTCTTTTTTTGGTGTTTTTTTTTCTGTCAGTGTCAGGTTTTTTTTTTTTGTTCATCCCCTCTTTGTTTCTTCTCCCTCTCTTCTTCTACACCTTCTGATTGTCTGGCAGACTGTCTTTCAGTCAGTAAGGCCTCCAGACGGACTCATCCAAGCGACCCGAAGCACTCATGGCCGTGGGGGAGTTGCTGTGGCTGCCGTCAGCTTCCACGCCCTCACTCTGGGTGTTCAGGCCCGGGTTCATCAGGCTGTTGGTCCCTCCGGTGCCTGTGGCCCCTGAGCAAGACAGCAGGCGGGTGGGTGAGCGTTCTCCCCCGGTGTTCCCTGGTGCCACCATGGAGAACTGGTAGGATCCAGAGCCTGTTCCGTAATACAGGTAAGAATTGGACTGGAAGTTCTGGGTCTGGTTGTTTGAGTAGGGTGGAGGCAGGTAGGTGTGGTATCTAGAAGAAGGTGTCATGCTGAGGCCACTGATGCCCGTGCTGGATGTGTTGGCAGAGTAGGGGAAGGCCCCGGGGTAGTGCATCCGGGGGTCTGAGAAGCGAGGGTCGGTCAGTGGTGACAGAGATGGAAAGGTGGTCCTCTGTGGGAACAGATCTGTAGTCCCTTTCGGCAGAAAACAAGAAATAAAAAGTTAGAAAGAGTCGACAAATCTTCAGCTGTGAATGTATTTTCTGTGTATGAAATAATCCACATCTCCACAGCAGTGAACCCTCCCAAACCCCCAATTCCGAGCTCAGATTTCTTGCGATATGCCTGTCCATGGAAATGTTTGCTCAAAGTAATGAACTGAGACATTTTTTTTTGCTTAATAACAGTCATCAAGCACTGACAGCACATCATCCCACAGCCTCGTGCACAAGACTGAAGTTATGAAAAGCCCCCCTCGCCACAACCCTCCTACCTCTGCTTCAAAAGAAGAGCAACGTACAGTATTCTGCCTCTGAGAGCCATGAAAAGAGGCATTGTCAGTGCAGAGGGGTGATTTGTATAAACACCGACAGCTTGTTGCACTGTTGTGCAACTCATCATAAATCATACTTAGGCGACAGAGGCAGACAGTGACAATCAGAGACAGACAGAGCAAAATGGGGAGGCGAGAAGGAAAAAGGAAGGAAAGGGGGGAAGAAAGGAAGACAAAGAAAGTGCATTTCTCGCATGAATGTCTTCTAAATGAATGTGTGTTGCCGTCCAAGACCTGTCAGAGTAAACTGTTAAGTGCAACCTCACAGGTAACAGCATACTGAGCTCGACTGTTGGGACTTCAATTTCACAGCACACATTCTAATTTATTCAGCTGACAAAAGGGAAATAGAAATATTGCTCTAGAGTTTGACTTGGCAGTTTGCTTCTCTGAGATTTGGGGGCCACTACTGTCACCAACTTTGAGCCTTAAGTAAAACACCATATTGCTGCTCGCTCCTAACTGAGAATCATTATTGGCTGGTCTTACATCCTGAGTGCTAGATTTGACCCATTCACAATCCTGTAGTCATCTAGGCCTCCCAAAGACTGCCTGATGCTATCTGCTTCAGCGGTTGAATTTGTGTCTAAAGAAAAAATGGCTAACAATTTACTACCATCATAGTAGGTATTTTTTGTTTTGCATTGTATTATGATACTTATGTACATGTTTGAAAAATGAAGGTTGGTGACAAGTCATGCATGTTTGCTCCTTAAATGTGACATGCATTACTTCACAACATGATATTGTGGAAGAAGAGAAAGTGGCTAACTGCCAGGCAACAGTTGCAGGAAAGGTAAATGCCCTCAACTCTGGTGTACGCCACAGTATCAAGGTAGAGTTCCTCATATCTGATGTCAGCTATGTTACACCAACACCTGTCGACTGTACACAAGTACACACACACACACACCTCAATCCATGATTATTTGTTTGTCCGCATGTGGCTTTCATGGGTCCAATGTGCCCACATGACTGCAAGTGTAAAATGTGGATTTGGATGCCAGAGAAAAGAGAGCTTGTATTTGTGAAATAGCAAGCGCTTGCACGCCACAGCCCTGAGGGGGGAGAATGCCAAACTTGCGTGCCACAGTCTTGTTGAAATGTCTTTTCCCTATGTCTGGAGAACTGGGTCCATTTTCAGCTACAAAAAATCTGTTCCTTTGCAATTTCCATGGCTCCTGCTATACTCTTTTTTTTTTTTTTTTTTTTTTTTTTCAACAACACATTTCTGCAGTTGAATTTCCTTCTTTTTGGGATGTGGGAGTTATGTGGTGGTGGGGGGGCTGTTTCTTTTTCCAGAGTCTACCCGGCACCGGAGTCGAGGTCCATATCTGATTTCACGCGAGGAAAATCCAAGCTTCAGCTGCTGTTGATTCGGGTGAAGTGGAGTCGGCCCACTAATTCCTACCGGACTCCCAAAAAGTCTTTGCTCTCTCTTAGTCTCTCTCTCTCTCTCTCTCTCTCTCTGCCTTCATCTCTCACTGTCTGTGCTAAATTTAGGCTTCGGGGAGAAGCTGGGAAGGGGATCTGTGGCGTGGGGACTTGATGGCTCTGGGTGCTGCGGCCCACCCTGTACATGATCTCCACCTAATTGGACTTGGTGGAAATGTGTTGGCTAAACTGTGGTGGGGATTGACTCCTGTGTTCTGTCAGGGGAAACTGGACTGGACACTTATCACAACACCGTAATGGGCTTGTGCAGTATCAACGTCTTGGCTCTTCGCCAGGAGAAGCCAGCTACCACCTTGAACTGTCTACAGTACAGTAGCTCCCTCTGGAGGAGAGGGCTAAACAAACTGTTTTGTAATTGAGAAGCAAAGTTATGCAGTCTGCTTTTTCTCCCTCTTAACCATTGCATACCTTACTGCATCCCCACCCTCCCCCACCCAGTATAAGTACAGGCTTCACTGTTGTGGCTGTGGTAACAGTGGTATATCTTTGGCAGAGAGGGTCTTCCTAGCTGAGCCTAGTAGCTGCCTGTAACCTCTGCGGCTCAAACCACACATGATCTCCATTAGGCTCATCTGAAACGTGTTGACTAAATTGCTGGGACAGGAGAGGGGATGGACCCTAGAGGGCTAGCTGGCACAGTCTGCCATCTGGGATGTTCCCAGTCTGTGAAGCGGGTAGCTGGGAATCAGAGCTTTTATAGAGAACATAGTGTTCTAGTGCTCTAATTTTTCCTGTTGCTTTGCAGCTTTACTCCATATTCTTATTTAACTCTACAACACAAAGGGTGGAGTCAACAAGTCCACTACTCCACACTCAAGCGTGTAACCCAGATATGACAGGAGGTTTGCCTCATTTGTTTACAGGAGAAACTGATTTTGCTTGTTAACATAGTAAGGGCAGGTTTGAGACGGTCATGTCTGTGTGTGTCATTTTGTGCAGGTTATATATGTGTATTTGTGTGTGTCCAGATGTGGTGGATGGCAATGGGAAGATGCAAATCCAGGCGCTCACCTGTGAAATGTTTACACAGGCTTGATGCAAACTGTGACGGCCAGCGCCCGGGGAATGGTGTCTCAGGCAAATAAGTAGAAGAAAGGAAAAAGTAGAGAGAAACCCCGGGCGCATCAAGCAGTACGTCAAAACTGTGTTTTACGGAGTTGTTGTATTCTAACCCTTTATCTAAATAGCATTGTCCAGAGACATGTCTGTGCATGACACAATGAGTTATATCAAAAGACAGCTGTTTCTTTAATAGTAGGAGATGTGGCTTTGATTTTCTGACCGGTTGGGTAGTCTGAACTGTGGATGCCAAAACCATGAGTAATCAGTGTTGATAACAGGGTGATGATGATGATGATAACAAGGGAATTTAATGCTAGGACAGACACTGTTGCTGCACACACCAAAGAATAGGAGACCCAAATGAACACAAATGACCTGCAAGTGTTTATTTAAACACTAAGGCTTTGGGGCCGGAGCATCATGTCGGATGCAAATGATAATCACCTCTGGACTGTGGCACCATGGTCAACAGCCCCAAACCCTCATCCATATTGGGAACTTAACCATGTGAGTGCAGGGGAATTTTGCATGTACCCAACTTGTGACATGCAATACAAGCAAAGCAAAGGAAGACTGATGACAGAAAACCCAACATTTTCCTAATGTATCAACAAACAAGGTGACATGATTAATGCATATTTTTGTTAAGTAAAACCTTTTCGAGATATGACACCAAGCTTGTGAAGTTGTAATTCAGTTTGCTGTTTTGACCTTTTGATCATTTTCAGCACTGCATGTATTATATTACACTGTAGGCTGCCAAAAAATGTAATAGTGAGATTTTAAGCTTGCCTGAAATCTTCTGTTAGTCACCATCACTCTTGTATTTCAGTTTTCTTTGTTATAAAAAGCTCTGTGTACGCAGTCCTCCGCAAAGTGTGTAGATACCTGATGTTCTTTCGCAGTAATAACAAACATTGATTTTTAGTCTCTTTGAGAAATAACATGTACCGGTACGATGAAGAAAAGAGAGAAAGATTGTTCAGCCTATTCTACAAGTCCTTTTTATTCTTTCCTTTGTGCCTTCATCACGGTGTGAGTGGATGACTCAGCACATCTTGTGTGGTGTGGTGGTTTCTGGGTAGGAAACAAATGAAGACTGAACGGGCTAAAAAGAGTGTGGCAGTGAAGGAAGAAAAAGAAGGAAGAAGGCAGGGTGGTGGCGTTCTAGGAATGTTCTGGGATGTAGTAAGGCCCTACGGGCAAAACGAAGCAGCCTCCAAAATTGTCACAACAAATGACACACCCTGTGTTATGGCCGCCATTCCAGATTCTCCACTTTGGTATTGTTTGTTCACTTTGAAGGTTTTGTCACAATGGCTGTTAATTAAAAGAAAATTATACATCACCCTGTCAAAGATCGGAAAAATTGTTGGCTTATTTTTCCAATGAACCATCTATCTATTTTTATTTATTTATTTATCTTTAGTCACACTTATGCATTACGGTCACTGCTCTTATTTACCTAATTCCATGTCTTCTTTAAATCTGTAAATTCATATAACATTTTGGTTCATCCCAGAGGGGCTGTACTTGTGTTGATGCACGATTATAAGATTTTTATGTGAGAAGTATCTGTGTCTTACCTGGCCATGGTCTCAAGTCCTCCTCTACCTTGCATGTCTTCAGAGCTGGGGTGTCCATTTGCTCCTGCCACAGGGCTGCTGTAACACACAACATAAACATAGGTGAACACAAGGATCCATTTTATTTTGTTGGTTATGGAATGAAAAAGTGTTGCATTTTTTTTGGAGTGCAGAAAAATGTGTGGGTTGTACAAGGTGAGGAAGTCTTTGCTTGTGCCATAGAAATTTGAAGCACAATCCAAAAAAACCCCTCATGACAGACTTGTCAAAACTGTCTTGACATCTAGCGGTTTGGAGATGTGTCTTCCTGTCACAGGTTGGCCTCTGCTGACTGAGCAGTGAAGACTGGGAAGAGAAGGGGTGGTTTTTGCACTAGGGTGAGACCAGGCTTGGAAAAACATGCTTGATGGGTGCATGGGAGATATTTTTGGGTCTTTCAGGCGAGACTTATAGGGGCAGCAGAGACCTGTGAAGCACAGGACACTTGCTTGCCTGTCCAGCCAAGCTGTCAGGAAGCGAAGGAGGGTCAAGGACCTACTGGCCCAACGCGTGGGACCCTGCTTCACACTCAACGGTCACACCACAGGAGGGTTGACACAAACAAGAGCTGTTTGCTCTAGGTCTGAGATGGTACAGTTGTTACAAGACAACTTGCACGGAGCTCTGTGGACATGGACAGTCTTATATTAAAGTCTTTTCCCCCTAGACTCTACCAAAAACTTGTCCACACAAAGATAGAAAGCTGCATTACATAACCAAATTGATGTTATGGTCCTGTAATTTGAATGAAAGTTGAACATGGCATCACTATGTCTTTGCCCTCTGCTGTTGAGTTACCACAGTGTAGTAAACATATAACCTCCTGTGGTGGCAATTAGGAAGCAGAAAGATGTCAGAGGCAGGGAAGGGGGTGGCACTGGGCTCTTCACCTATAGCTGCACTGCACCCAGCATGTGTTAGATATGTGCTTCCCCTGGAGCTCCTCCACTTCCTTTGCAAAGGCCCAAATCAGCACTCAGTCACCAAGAGGTCCTACACTATGCCTCACAATGGTAAATTCTTACACATAAATGGCCTTATTCAGAAAGCCTTGCAAGCAGCTGGTGCGATTCGCTCAAGAAAATAAACATTTCCTTCAAATATTTTGATTGGCCAGCAGACAACGTCAATACCAGAGGCACAGATTACTCCTGTTAATAAGAGGACCAACCCCCTGGGCGGAGCTGAGGAGTGGGAAAAGCAGGGAAGGGGGAAAGAAATAGGAAGAAGCAGCACCGGCGTCACTATTAAGTAGTATTTGGGTGGTACCAGTGTAGTTTTGGGGAAGACACAAATAAAAATATGCACTGCTTTTGAAGTGTTTATGCAGATGAAAGGGATGGCTGACAAGATGTTTGAGCCAAAATGGCATCCATCCTCGTGACTCCGGATCCAGCAACGCCTCTGAGACATGTAATGCGCCCGCCGTAATGAAGCGTGTCATTGAGACACAGTGAATGCCGGTCCTTGTGCTGGCTTCCTGTTTCGTTTAGGCCTTAGGCGTCGCAACGGGGAGAGAATGTGAGAGAGCAAGTAAGAGAGAAAGAAAGACGCCAGCAAGGAAGAGAGGGAGAAAGAGAGCGTGTTAGAGGGGAGGAACATGGCCTTGGCTCAGCTATGTGGGACATTTGATATGTCTTTTGAGCCCTCACTTATAACGTGAGCAAAAACAAACACATGGGCTGAAAAATCCTATGTTCTCTTTGAGAGCTCGTCGTCCTCCCACCCTTCCCCTCACTCCAGACTCAATAGAGACTGTTCATGGCACACATGTAGTTTCTGTAATTGCTGAAATGTAAAACTCAGCCTGACTCTGATGTGAAATTATAACTTACACAAACAGTTGAGTCTGGTTTAAAAAAAAAAAAAAAGAAGAAGCTTGCTCTCACTTCTCTTTTTCTCTCTCCCTTTTTTTTTTTTTTTTTTTACTATTGAGGCTTCAAAAGAATCTTTTTTGTTAAAGAACAGAAACATTTTCAGTTTGAATTATTCATCTCGGGGTCACAAAAAGAGAATAACCACAAGTGAAGAGTGAGGCACCATAACAAATAAACTCCACGGCGGTCAATGACATATTATGTAAATAGTGAAGCGCAAAAGTAAAACAAAGTGTCTAAAAGGAGTGGTCCAGATTCTTGCTAGTTTTGGTTGTATTGGCCTCAGAGGGCCAGCTTCCTGCTTGGGTTTGGCAGAAGTCAGCATGAAACTCAACTAGCGTGACGGCTATACTCAAAAGTACACACCGCAGCTACCTGACTGTGCTAATTTCCTGCCCTGCTCTTGCTTCTAATTGGCTGATCATGTCATTCTGGATGTGTGAATTAGTGTGAGTCTGGACTGCTGCAGTAGCAGAGTGCCGCCTCGAACCTGGGGGGCCGGCCAGCTTGTTTATGTGGAGTAAACAGTGTGGTCACTGTGGACAAGGCAGGAGGGGCAGGCTTCATTGGGCTGGTCCTCCATCAAACAGGACTTTTTCAAGTTACGTTCAGTCCAAGGGCCACAACCTGAACATACTGAACATACTGGGCTAAAGCACAGCTGCAGCAGATGTGTGCCAGTTTATGCAGGAGGAAGCCAGAGGAAGCAACACGGTAGAAGTATCACTAATAGAAAAGTTTTGTTACTTTAGAATAGAATAGAATTTACAAAATAAAAAATGAAGTGTGTAATATATTATTCCTGCAAGACTCTACGGACGTTTTTAATAACACACATGGGTCACAAATTTAGACAGGCAGGCTCAATAAGAGACATGTGCACCCACACACACAGCCTTGGGCCCTCATCAAAGCAGTGAACACTTGACTTGATGGCGGAACGTTATGCTAGTATCTGATATTCATCTTCAGAGAGGAACACACAGGTGTTGGAACAAATAACATGTTAAATGATACCACCTTAAAAGTGCCAGGACTTTCTTTTTGGATGATTAAATTGCTGCTGTATTGCTTTTTTTCCTCCTTTCTCACTGTTAAAACACATTTAAGTTAAAAGAGTTGCTTTCGTCTCGGTTGTCTGTCAGAGGCTGTGCCAGGGGCTTGTTGAGTTTTGTCTGCATTTAAAATGGAACAAGGTAAAAACTGCAACAAGTTTTCCACTTTGTTGAAATCCAATTTTCTATCAGCCGTTTGCTTTTTTTTTTTCTTTAAGCTCAAGAGAACTAACTGTGCATGTGTATTATAAATACAATGACACAGTTAGATGATACTTTATGTGTCAAAGGAAGAAAAAACTACCACCCACAGACATATATACACATGTACCTCACTTGAGGTTTGAAAAACCAGAATAACAGTTTAAGACTTGATTGTCTGAGTGTCAGATTTGCTTGACTGCACTGGTAGATCCACACGTTTTTAGCTGTACACACACACACACTCCCTCCACCCTCGCTAAGAATCATTCCACATGTCTAGTAGGCTTACCTGTGGCCACAGAAGAACAAAAACAAGGAGCAAATGCAGCGTCTGCCAGCGTGCAGGAATCCTGTCACTGCATGCACTGTAATGAGCTCTTAATTACCCTGTCTGTCTGGGGCACAAGTGGAGAACTTGCAACACTAGCACGGAATTGTGAGTGTGTGTGTTACTAGTGTGTGTGTGTGTGTTTTGTATTTTTAATGTGCTTATGGTGCAATCGTCTGTGTACGTGTATGTGTGTGTGTGCATTTACAATCTTAGGCTAGTGTTGAGCAGATGTCTGGAGATGTGTCCTGTTGACAACAAAACTGAGACGGTATTTCATGGCTCAGACAACAAAATGAAGCAAGGAGGCTTCGGGGGGGATGACACCGTATTTTCTTATTTAGTCCTCTTCAAGAGAAAATGCAAGGTTCCAACCCCCGGATAATGGAAAACGTCTTTTGTAACAGCAACACTGGAATCCATTTAATTATAATGTGCTGATGGGCGATCTATCACTTGGCGATACTCAAACAAACAGGCCTGGGATTAAAAGTATCTGTAAAATACAACAGTGTCTGGCAGAGCTGCCAAAAGCAGAGACGTGTGTGCTGTTGATATGTAAACACCTCCCTGTGTCTCTGAATGGGATTTATTACAACAAGTCTATTTTTGTTCCAGAGCTTCACTTGTAATACTGCGGTGTTGTTGTCTGTGCGTGATTCCTACACATACGGGAGTGCTCCGTGTGATCATGTGCTGTGACATACATCTCCAGTCTGGGCTTGGATAGACAAGGTGGGAGGGAGAAAGGCCCTGTGCTGTGTTATTTAATTATTTTACCACTCTTGCCCTGCGGTATGCCGTCATGATGGTAATACCACAGATTAAGGTGTGTGGTTTTTACAGCCCTTCCCCTTCTTTGTCTCACTCACACACTCTTCTTATAGACGACCTCCAGTCACTGTCAGCTGTAACATGAAGCTCAAGGCCTTTACTGCCTCTGACGGTGCCAAATGATGTTAATGTGTTGTGTCTGCTCACTGTGTATGTACTGTATGTGTGTGTATATGTGTGTGTGTGTGTGTGTGTGTGTATTACACCATTGCAGCCCTTTGATGCTTGACAAGCCTATGACGCTCTAATTCCCGTCCTAATCCTGTGTGAGGCAGACAAGAGTAAAGCAAAGAACTCCTCTTCATCTGCTGTCTGGACCAAGTCTGTACACCTCTCCCCTGCTGAACAGAGAGGACCCCCCCCCCACCCCCATCCCCTCCCACAC
>JAPTYR010000016.1:16605029-16621872 GCA_029814505.1 Siphamia roseigaster | reverse complement strand
GTGTGTGTGTGTGTGTGTGTGTGTGTGTGTGTGTGTGTGTGTGTGTGTGTGTGTGTGTGTGTGTGTGTGTGTCCCAGTCTAGCTCACCTCGTCCGCTTCTGCCCACGAAGCGCAGGTCGTTGAAGCGGGCAACCTGGTTCTTCATCACTGCAGAAGCGTTCCTCAGTTCCGCCGAGTAATTCTCGTCGTTCCCGGCCATGACAGTGACCAGAGTCCCGTCGGGAACATCACCGAGAGCCACGACCTGCGCACGAACAAAGCGGGCGGTCATTCTGGGTCACCGAACCCAATGTACACAAATGAGTGCGTAAAACCGCATCCGCATCCAGGAGAATAAACACCAAAATCTTCAGTGTTTTAGCACAAGGTCAATAATAAAGTTCTAGACATGTGTCATAAATAGAAATGTGATTTTTTTTCCCAGTAAAAATACATTTTTGCAAAACTTGCGTGACAAGGACTTTATTATCTATTCTGTCATTTATCACCATTTTAAATGCGTCATTTGGATAATGATGCTGGTCTATATGGACACGATCCACAGATGTTAGTTACTCATAAAATCACATGTTGGGTGCTAAACATAAAAAATAATTCAATTTAACCTTGGATAATGTTAATACACCAGTCATTTCTGATTGAATCATTTTTATAATATTTTTAAAGGATGGCATTGTTCATTATTCATCTTATTAATGGTATAAACTCCAAATAAAGACACTAGATTGTAAAGTTGCCAAAGCTCCATCTGACTTAAATTTGCCCATCTGATTTCGATCCGGTCTGAATAAAACTGGCTCTAAAAAAATCCACAATAATTTTTTTCAGCACATAATATGCAGATAAAATCTATTGCGTGTGTGGTTTAAATTAAAAAAAATATTAGAAATGGTAATAAAGGGTTTCATGTCTTGCCTTGAAAGCCACGGGGAGAGTTTTGTTGCACCTCCAGTGAGACGGGAGGACAGAGCAGAGGAAGTTGGGACTGTCGGTCCGGACCAGCTCGCCGGCATGGTCTGCCAGGACATCCACCACGTTCCTAGTGTCCGGTCTTGACCTGAGGGGCCCTGCGGTGGCCATGGCCCCGTTGCCGTCTCCAATCTTACTGCAGGGGAAGGATGTGGAGGGCGGCGTGAACCGTCTGGTGGTGGGCGGCTCTACGGGAATATGCATCACAACAGCTTGGGTCAGTGCCACCTGACTGGGGTTGATCAGAGGTGCGGGAGGCTTTGGGAGAAAAAAAAGTGTTTTTGGTGTTTTCCCTCCAGATACTGATGGTCTCAGGAGTCCACAGTGGACGCAAAGGATGGAGGCGAGAGCGCGCAAAGTGGGAATGAGAAGAGCCTGTCTACCTTAAAAGACACGATAAAGTCTGACTGTGGGTTAAAACATCTGTACAGGATATGTCAGAAGAGCATCAGATCAGGATTGCTCTGTTTTTTTTTTTTTTACTATCTTCAGCAAAATCAAACAAAAGCTCAGGAAAGTCTCTCCAAGTACTGGCTGCTCTTATCTATCGCACGCGTGGTTTGTTTGAGCTTCTTGTACATAACATATAAACACCACACAGACTACTGGGACTGTCACTGTGGAAACACAAACCAGTCAATCAATCCTCTAAATAAGTATTTGTAGATCAACGTAATCCAGCTGTCGTTCAAAAAAAAAGAATACGATACAGATTACCCTTTGTATTTATCGGCTAAACTTAAAAAAAAAAAAAAGAGGAAAAAAAAGTAAAAACAACAGATATCGACTGTTGCTGGTAAAGTGGTGTCACACACCACTTTAGATCTGACCAGACTCCAATGGAAAAAAAAAAACGCTCGAAAAAAGAGAAAACTAAATTAATCAAACTCGAATATCTACAGTCATCACTGTCCGTTTCGCGCGTAAAAGTTGTGTCAACTTTATCCTCGCTGGATTTTCTCCATAAAACAACGACAGTCTGGTGTAAGATGAACTCTTCTGTCGCTCCAGTTGGATTTCCTTTAGTTATCCTTCGGCGCACGGGGGTGCAGGACGCACAGAAGGAGACGTGAGGCTGAACGGAGTGCAGAGTGCCGCGATATTATTTTACCCGAGTCATTTCAGTGTTTAGTGGTTGGGAGTGTGGAGATGATTTCCACCAATGAATCTGCTGGGTTGGGCTTTCACTAGACCAATCAAACTCTCGGCTGCTCCTTCTTCAGCCCCTTACGGCTGTCACACACGACCTGAATTATTGATACATATCTGTGCTTTTTCTCTCTGTTTGTGTTTTGATATTTCACATAGACAGACACACCATCATCATAAAGTGTTAGGAATTACATTTGAGAAGAGCCTTGTAACAAACCTGCGTAAAAATCAATCAGCTCTAATTGAGCGTAAATTGACTAGATTTTGTGCGTAAATATCCACGCCTCTATGATATTAATTTAGAAGGCACTGACCGACATTGACGCGCTGAATAATAGGCCTACCATAAAAGTTGTTACTCGTATAGGGAACAATCTGAATGAAATAACATAGGAGCAGCATATGTGAACCTTTATCCCAGTCACACTGGTTTATTACAGCACCTGCTCTGATCTATTTTTATTTGAGCTGTTTATAAAATCTCCACAGAAGGATTTAGACTACACAGAGCCTGTGGTTTAACTCTCATTTATTCGTTTTGAAGAGATATATAATGGCTTCTCACCTCCTCTCCAGGTAAACTAGTTTCTCATAAAGTGAAATTATGGGTGAAAGACAGATCCGTATCACTTTAATTGACTAAACCGAAATAATAAAGCAAACAGGCAAATGTGCGCGTTTTTCCACATCAAACAGACACAACAGACCGTGTGTGTGCCAGAGGCTGAACTCATTAGAATCCTGAAATGTTGAGGTTTTAACATCAAATGACGGCACACCCTGTAGTGCACTGTGGCCATGCTGCTTTCTGACACTAGTTGGCGCATTTGCCTTTTCAATCGCTGTCAACTCAGACAAGACTGAGGCAGACATTTCACATCTGCAAGAGAAAATGAAACTTTTATCTGTGCTTTAATATAGTCGGGAATGTGAGATCATTTCTACATTAAATAAATACACCAATATTTTTTTTCCTATATTATTTCCAGCCGATTAATAACAGGACGCACATTTTATTTTTTCCACAGCTGAACTTAAGTTTGGGAAATGATTGTCCCATAAGCTTTAATATTGTTGGAAAATTAAAGATTTCTAAATGTTTATTCGTTTATCCGCTTTTTGAAGGTTCGTGATCGATTAGAGTTCGGTTTCTGTCGCTCAAACCATTCTGAAGAAAAGACATGGATCTTGCACATTAAATTTTCTAGCCACAAATATTAAGATTTGCAAAGCTTGAGCCAGCATGTTTATTTTGCATTATAGTTGTTTGCACCTTTTAAAATATTTTGCATAAAAATTGTGGATTTTTAGAATTATTATTTTTTTGCAGGTTTTGATTAAGAAAAATCGACGCGCCCTGATAAACATAAGACAATAAACAACGACGCATTCGTTTAATTTCAACAGGGAATGAAGAGCAAAATAAACACATACATTTGATTTTTTTTTTAATTCCCTTGAATCAATAGAGGTTTTATTCCCAACCAGACGTTTTATTTTCCAGTGCGAGCCTCTGCCTGTGTGTGGCGGGTTTTAAGTTGTTTACTCGCACGATCATAAATTAAGCGCAGTTAATTGGCGTGAACCCTAATCGCAGTGGCTTCAGATTTTCCCTTCATTTTCTCTATCGCACTGATCGAATTCAGTCACAGCCAGACAAAATATAAAAAAAAAACCTCTGGCCTTAATATTAAAAAGAAATAGAAGAATGTGTCAGTCCAATTAAAGTCTAAATATGAGCTTTAATTCACTACACCTGTTAATATCCGATCAGATTTTGCAAATAGAATAACAAATCAAAGTGGTGATTTAAGTAGCAACACTGGGATGACTCTAAAGCTGCAGAATTGGACAAGTTACATCCTCTAAACTGAATTAGTTTCTCAAACCTCATATGAGCATTAAATACAAATTCAGTTTATTATTTCTTCATTTAATTTTTTTTATTTATTGCAACTTTAGGTCTTTTTAGGCCACATAAATATTCAGCTGAAAGCTCGTTTCACACTCTGACACTCCTTGTTTGTGGTTGCTTGTTATTTTTGTGCTAGAGGAGGTTCAGTTAAGTGATGACTCATTGCTTTACCAGTAAAATAAATAAATAAATAAGTAAAAAAAAAGAAAGAAAAAAAAACATATGTATTTCTTAGAATTAACCCCTCTTATATCAAAGACTTTAAAGTGAGATAGAAGACCTGCTTTCTGCAACTTTGAATTGGATATAAATGATATGGAGCCTGATGAATGTGTTTGTGTAATTTTAATGCATGGAAATAAAAAAAATCAAAGAAACTCCTGCATAGTATACATAATAGAAGCAGCTAAATGTCTAACAATTGTCTATGCAAAAAAAAAAAAAAAAATCACTTCCCATCAGATCACCTATCATGCAGCCTCTATTTCGAGTAAAGCTTGACTGAGACAATGACAATGCTGCTGATATTTTAGTCGTCGTCCTACCCTAGTTCATTATTAATATGTGACCACACATCCCAGCTACCCTGCTCAGCCATAATGTGTGCTCCGGGCGCCTGTCACATTTAGACCTCTGCATTTCAACATGCAGTTTCTACAGTTTCAGCCGCACAGGCATTGAGGACAGAACCCGCCGTGCCCCTGAACGATTTTTAATGATCCGGGTGGGTTGAGCCTGAAATCAAGACAGAACTCCTGGAGGATATGTGAAACCTCGGACCCACCTCTTAATAGGCCTCAGCATATATGATTTTTTTTTACCATTCAGGATAAAAAGAAATTGTATCCTTCAGATAGAAATGTTAACACTGTTTGCTTTCTCCTTGTAAAGCTGTGACAAAAACGATAGTCTGCCTCCATTTCCACTGTTCTTGATCTGAATTGTCATGCAGACTGGTAACAAAAATTATCCTCTGTGGTATGGGAGCAGCAGGCTACCCACTGTGAGTGTGCCATTTATGCCACTTGAAAGAATGCTGAATAAATGTTGAAAAAGGTTCATCCCGAGGGTCTTCTTCTCAGTGTTTAAAGGCAAACCCACTTACTTGAGGTTACACATGTATGAGGCAGATTGTAAAGACTAATATGACTATGATCCCCATTAGCAGATAGACTAGTACAGGCCTTTGGGGTCTGAAAGCTTATACCTGACTCTAAATGCCACCCACACGGCTATCAGTGCCACTTAAAAGTCACTTTGAAGATGGGGACATTCTCCAATACACGGAGATCTCTTTAAAGTTTTCTCTTTTTTTTTTCTGAATATGATCTATTAGACTGTGTAAACTCCCGGGCTATTTTCAGACATGTACACATAAGCCTTTGGATGGGTAGCTATTCATTTGGAAAGGGGGCTATGGGGGCAATTAGAAATAGTTTGAGGTTCAGTGATGACATAAGACAAAGATTTCTATCTTTAGAGAAGCTGTGGCGGTCACACATTTCTGTACATTCACAAATTACAGGGCAAGCTTGGCCCTCAACCCACCGAATGCATTCCTTCCGAAAAGTGTCTGCTCGAATTTCAGCCGGGGGTTTCTGCTCAGTGGAAATATGAGTGTTCTGAATGGACGACTTCTATGAAATGGAGTTTTATTCCTCACGGATTAAATTAGCTCTACTTTGGGGCTCGGGGTATTTTTTTGTATGAATGATGAATTCTGCGGTGACTGTGGAACGCCGGGCTTGTTTACCCTTCCCTCCCTTTTTTTTGAAACATAGCTTGCTATGAAATGGACTTTTTCTGCTTGATATGACAAGAGTGTCTGTGATTAGACTTCCAAGCATGATGTAAGTCACCAAAGCCATTTGTGCCAGTCCCCTCAAAGCCAAATCATATTCTAGCGTCAGAGTGTTTATATACACAAGTATATGGAGAAACTTTTAAACAACAGTGAGTGGGTTCAGACTGTTTGGGTTTTGGGCTCTCGGTGCTCTGATGGCTGATTCTCTCTCAAATTTTGATTACATAATGTGTCAGCACATCACAATTGGTGGTCATTTTTGTCCATTTTGATGTTCAGGCAAGAAAATAAGAAACACATTGAACAGTTTTGATCATATAAATGCATATGTTATTTTTTCTCCACCAAGGATGTCTGTGTTAGTTTTAATTATCACTGGAATCTGCTGTGTATTTAAACTGAGTTTTAGGTCATAATAACCTTTAAAAAAAAAAAACCTAACTCTGCATCCCTTCATATTTTTTTCTATACTTCTCTATAGTTTGTGGCTCGTAATATCTTTCATATCCTGTAAGTTATGAAAGTGTCAGGTCCCAATTTCAGATCCTTGAAGGCGTTTAGAGTATATATTATCATAAAAATGATGAAGAGCAATGTGACATTCCCAAAACCCAGCAGCTAATTACTATGTAAGTGTGATGCCGAAGTCACCAGTTGAGACAATGAGCACATTCATCTCATACATCTTTAATACTCTGCTTACATTTTATAAAAGGTGCAGAGCGGAGCCAAGGGCTTATTAAAGCCTTCTGAATCAATTGAGTAGAATAATGGCTGCTGGGGGACGACTCCGACTCCGATGTTGTTCAGGCAGGGCTGTGTTTTTATTTCTATCTGCCGAATGTAAATGGGCTTCTTATCGAGGACATTCATTTTCCAACACACCAAGCACCCATTTGTCTATCTGGTACGTAATTTCCAGACTGATATCTTATGGCAGTGGTTCTCAACCCTGGTTCTCAGGTACCCCTATCCTCTTCCAACACACCTGATTCACATGATCAGCCAATCACCAAGCTCTGCAGAAGCCTGATAATGACTGTCAGGTGCAGGAGCGTCACCAGCTATTGAAAACATTCGGGGCTTAGCCGAGGAGTTAGAATCCTTTTTGTAAGGCGAGGGTCCGGGGGTGTTACCCCCCCCGGCCGAATTTTGAAAATTGGGTTGATGAACGGGCAATTTTAAGAATTGTTTTTACTGTATCAAATGTTACATTTTGTTGCTGCTGCCTGCTGGTAAAACAAAAACCACATTGGCCACTATTTCCGTCATGTATTTTGCATATTTCCATAATTTTTATTGCATAGATTTTATTTTTTTTTTTACAGCAGCAGAGATCTGGGGCTATTCCGAGAACATTCGGGGCTATAGCTTCGAATGCCCAGGGCTAACGACACTGCTGGTCAGGTGTGTTGGAAGAGGGACACATCTCAAACATGCAGGATAGTGGTACTCGAGGACCAGGGTTAAGAACCACTGTCTTATGGGATGAGCTTGGTAGTGGAGATACTTCGATGCTCCCCCATCCTCTAGAGGGGGCTGCTGTAGATGTGATTGTTTATGTGCATGTGTCCATATGGTGGAATCACTCCTGATATGTTCACATTCACCAAAGAAGTCAGTAAGACACCCTGATGGGTTCACTGTGATCGGCGTTGAGGGGTTGGATGTGGTCAGGCCCCCTCCCTGTCCTTTCAGTGGCAGTTCAATGGCACACACACACACACACACACACACACACACACACATACCACACCCGAGTCAGGAAGGGGGGACTTGCCGTAAACCCCAGTGTCACGGTCGCTCCGCCTTCACATCATCCGTCGGGTACACTCACCCAATGATGACAGTCAGCAGCCTGTGATGTGGTTCCCAGGCCTGTTTATTCTTTGGAACCCACTAAAAGTAGCATTGGATGGTAAGCTCACCAAAAGGCCTCAGTGCTATTATAGGAGCACTTTGGGTTGAGTTTTGATCTGGTGGGTTTGTAAATAGGGCCCTGCCTTGCTGCGGGGCACCACTTTTGGGTTATATTGTTTAGTGTGACCTGAAGGAAGCGTTTTGATATGTAGGGTGATTTGTAACCTGGAACAAAATGCAAAGTCCAGAATTGATGTATGTGACTTGTAGAATTTGAGGTTGTATATGCCATTAGCTTGTACTTCTCATAATGTTGATGATGATGGACAAATGCCTTGAAATCTACCACACGTTGCTTTTGCTCTTTTTATTGAAGGACAGATGATATTTTTTTTTCAGGGTCTTTATTTACCCCTGAAAGTCAGTATAACTTTTAAATTCAAATGAGTCCCATAAATACGTCAACTCCCCCATTTTATTTTTTTTTTCAACTGTGGTTTTTAGTGTGAGCTATAATCATTTCTCATCTTTCTTTGTCTCTGTGTCTGTATGTCTATTTGTGTGTAACAACACACACACAAATACACATAGACACACAAACACAGTGTTTCTCCTTCTCTGGCGAGAGCTTCTGATGCAAAGACGGCAATCTGTAATCTGTAGTAATTGCATGTTGCAGAAAAACATTTTTCCGCTGTGGTAATCGCTGCAATATGTGCAGTTGCATTGCCAAAGTGACAGCACCCCCACCCCCTACAGACACACACATACACACACACACACACGAGTATCCTGACTCACTCAGACTTTGCCAAATGTGTCCAGCTAGAACTCTGTTGAGTGCTCCTGAGAATGGCTGAGAGGTAAAGACAGACAGAGAAGAAACTGTAGCATTGTGACAAACTGGTTGTTGGAAAGTGGTACATGCACACCTGTGGCACTGTCGTGTTGCATTCACCTTCTGCAAAAGATTTACAGTTCCTGACAGTGACAGTTTAACTGCCATGCTGCTCCGGTGCCAGAGCCCTGCCAGAGCCCAGCTGCCATGCACAGATCAGGAGAAGAATTTTTCAGACAACCACATCAATTCAGTCCCTTTTCTCCTTTTTTAACAGTTATCACACAATACAAGCAGGTGATGAATTTATCCTCAGCGAGTCTCACACTAATCCCCTAATATTTTAGATTTTTGTCTTGGAGAGAGTTTAGTCATTTGTCACAGTTAAGATTGGTGGAAGTTGTAGCCACATTAAATGTAGGGACTGTACTGACGGACGGTCTGTGGCTAAGCCATTGATGCATATTTATCAAACCATCGTCTACCATTTCACTACTGACACAGCGTCTCCTTTACTCTGCTGGATCGTGCCGCAGGTTTATGAGGTCATCATACCTGTGAGACTGAGGGCATAATATGGTGGATGTTGACAGAAAGAAGACAACACCTTTTACCAGCTCGTCTCAACAACCTCAGCACATTATGAATGCCTCTCTCCCTCTCTCTCCCTCTCTCTCTCTCTCTCTCTCTCACTCACTCACTCTTAGCAGCCAACAGTGCCGCACTTTTATGATATCATTACCTGCTACGTCATCACCCCTTTGCCCAACAGATTCCCAAAATACATCCGCCTTGTTAGGCTTTTTTCGCATTGCACTCTTCAACGTGTAACCACACACACCTAGTATAAGGACTAGGGCAAGTAATACTCAGAGACATTTATAGATACACAGCACAGACACCAAGATTGCAACCAGACTGTGTGTGCAAACCTTTTCCTCTCTGGGCTGCTACTCTGACTGCTGAAGCCATCCAACCTCCCAGCAGTTGAACTTCCCTGTGTCTCTAATGGAGTCTCTCTGTCAGATCAAACAGCTCCCACTGACGAAGAGAGGAGACAGATCGCAGCGCTGGAAGCCGTTCAGTCTGACAGCCCGAACACGTTTGACTGGCAACGCAGCCTGTGTCTACTCTTCCATTGCTAGAGATCCCACACAAATATAGTAGCGCCACCAGAGAGGGGAAGAGGGGGTGAAGAGCAGGGAGGGGGTAAGGGAGCCTGAGTCTGTCGGCTCAGAAAATAAGTTGTGAGGCGTCCCTCTCACACAAAGGCAAAGCCCCATAGCTCAGTCTTTTCTCAAAATGAAATCGCATGTGAGCTGAATATTAGGAAGTGTGCATGGCTTCCAGCAACCACCAAGCCATTATAGCAGAGCCTGTAAACCACATTTTCACCAGCAGACAATGCTCCTTTGTGCTTGTTGTGTGGCTGTCCCCTCTTGCTAGAAGCTGAAGAGAATCATCGTGCATTTAAACTGTGGAGATGTGAGGAAAGTGATAAGGAGGATGATGGAGGGACATGAATAAAGAAGAGTGTCAGTTTTAGATCTTTAGTTAATTAGTGGCAGTAATGTCAGGAGGGACAAGTAGGACAGTCTGCCCTCATTTAGCCCCGTAGCGGTGGGGATCTTTGATGTGGTTGCACATGGAATGCTGTTGTTCATTCCTCGCTGAAACAAAAGCCACATGTTTTTATTTTTTGAAAGTAGGTCTCTGCTACTTCGAACTGTGAAGACATACGGTGAGGTATGTAATGTATGACATGAATGACATGAACTCTAACATATAAAAGGTGAGTCAGACATTTGCCAACCCAGTACTGTACCAGCTGTATTGCCCTTAGCTGCATTATGTTTGATTTCAGATGATTTAAGATGGAGACAAACTTCCTCTTCTCAGTACGTGCATTGCACTACACCACTGTACACACGTTTAAACACAGCCTTATGTGAAATCACAGATACTTACTGATGTACACATTTTCAACTTTTCAACTACTGTCGTCAGTATTTGTCCCTTTCAACTCTTTTCATCGCTGTTAAGGGACTCTTTCAGTTAGGGTCATCCCAGGTTCTGTCACACTCATTCAAGTGTAAATAGACTTCAAAGAGCCCCCAAATATTGAATTTGCATTTATTTCCCTCTTCAGAGGGGTTCAGCCTCCCGAGCACCATCTGACTCACCACAGAATCCAACCAGATTCAAGCAAAAAGCCAGTGTTGGTTTCCTGACAAGTGTCCATGCCACTTTCCTCTGCAGACGTGAGACAACTCCTGGAAAGTACTCGGCTAGCCCTCAAGGCTTTTCATCAGTAGGAAACAAGGGTGTGGCGCCTCTGAGCCTGCAAGCCAAGGAGCTCAGGAGAGCACTTAGACACATAATATTGTCATCCTTCATAAATCTGATCTTTTGCACAGTAAGCGACTATTTTCAATCATTCCAATCGATTTCAAATTGCATCAAAGGAAAATTAACAATCTCCAAATGTTGCTGAGCCTTTCTGCAGGGAGAGCAGAGTCACTTTGTTGCATGCAACTCTGTTTCTGTGATGTCTATGGGCTCGAGTCCCAGTCTCAGATTAAGCAAACCTAATTGGAGACTAAAATTTATTTTCAGTGGAGTCTCTCCATTCAAATCATTGCTTGAGTCAAGGACTTGGCTTAATTGGCGTCCAGGAAACCACCCATGTGTCCGAAGTGACTGAATGTTTCCTCTCATCATCTCCATCACTAATCAGTAGTGGCATTGCCCGTGTACAGTTAGCACCCTGAGCCACGTGGAGCTAGCAGAGTAAGGCAGGACTTTCCTCCCTTCGACTCAAAGCCTGAGGCGTCTATTGAGGTAACTGCACACTAATCCTCTGATTGCTGTGTTTAGGCCCGGCACGTCGCTGCTCCACGTCAAGGCGGCCACGACTAACGACGAGCTAATGACACAACGATGACAAGGAGCATTTGTAAACCCAATCAGTAGCCTGGAGCCTGGCTGCCTGGTGATTAGGTTAATCAAACTCTATACTGACTGAATGACTGGCTCACTGTCTGCCTCTTATGTCATCACACTGATTAAAGGGGAAAAGTTGTGTTCAAGTCCGTCAAGCCCTCTCTGCTAACACAAACGTCTTTCTGCCA
Source organism: Siphamia roseigaster (assembly GCA_029814505.1). Classification (NCBI taxonomy): domain Eukaryota; kingdom Metazoa; phylum Chordata; class Actinopteri; order Kurtiformes; family Apogonidae; genus Siphamia; species Siphamia roseigaster. The sequence goes on along the minus strand of JAPTYR010000016.1, from coordinate 16,610,203 downwards.
GGCTGGCACTGTTAGCGCAGCGAGCTGTCATGCTAATGTGGCTCCAAATGCTGGGACACCATCAACTTCAGGGACTCCACTTGAAAATGAGAAATTACTTTATTTTACATTTTGACAAGACAAAATTGGAATAATGTCGTTTGAACGATTGCTTTTCACTATTAAGTGACACAGCTTTTTGGTGCCAAGTGTACAGTAAATAAATAGTAGGGCTATACTTATTCGGCTTGTAAAATTAGGCAGTCACTTTGTAGGTCAGACTCACATTCGTGTGTAGTTGATTAAGCGATAGACTCATTGGTTAGAAACTCTGTCCTGTCAGTGCAGTGGTAACCACAGAACACAGTAGTCAGTTCAATATTTTTTTAAGCAAGACACAAATTGGCACTTCATAAAATCAAGAAAGCAGTCACAGATATTTTTTTGGTCAACTCCTGTGCTGTTTAGTCACCATGTCGGTAATTCTGCTGGACTAAGGCATCGGGAGACCATATGTTAGTCCTGACCAGCTATTACGGTGAGGTCAGACAGCATTTAGAGGGGGGAAGCGTCACGGTCATCATGTTGACATGCGCTTCTCCTCTCTGACTCAGCACGAGGAAAAACTCCGGCTCAGGGCTTCTGTGTGAGAGTATATGCGCCATTTGCAAGTTGCGCCTATATACTGTGAAGTCCACAGCATGTCTGAGCTCATGACAGTCGCGTCTGTGACCGTGAGAAGAGTATTTGCAGCAGACAGAGTGACCTCACAGCAGACAGACTATGGAAAAGACATGGTGAATCCACTTCTGCTGCACAGCTGAGGGGGAATCCCTGGCATGGTGATTCCTACTGAGCTAATACAGAAGTGAGCAGCTGTAGAGAAAATACTAGCTCGCTAAAGTTTACTTAGGGGCACGTTCTGCGGCAATATAGGGATAATAAATCCTTTTGTTTTAATTTTGCATGAAATTATGAAACGTTCTAAGGCTTAAAAAGAACAGGTGTACCAGAATTAGCACAAGCACATCCTGGCAGTGTTTTAGGCACAAGTAGCTCACATATGTTTAGACTTAATCCTGTTTTAGAGAGCGTAGATAATATGGTTAATACTCAAATTTGCATCCTCTCGGCAGTGGAGCAGGAAAGCACATTTAGGTGGCCCATTACTGGTGCAGTTAGTAGCGTTGTCAGATATTTCTTCTCCCCAATGAATTGGCAAAGAGAAAAAACAAACAAAAAACAACTAAAATCCCATTTTGATGTGTAGTCTCTACAAAAATCAATCCCCTGTGGTTGAAGTCATGTTTTTAGGGGAGGGTAGAAGCAGCCCAAAACATGTTTTATTGTACCAATGATAATTAACTGTATGTAAACAAGTTGAGGAAAAAAAAAATTCTGGGAAAATAGAGCAAAATAGAGAATCAGAAAACATTTCATAGCCTGCAGCCTTTCACATCCTATCATTATCTGCATTTTTCCTCCACCGTAATTAAGTTTTTTTCTTTATTGCTTATGGGAAGAGGGAATGGCTATAAGGATGTTTTGAGCATGATTAAAGTTGCTCATAATGAAGTGAAGATTCAGTCTGGAGGAAGGATTTTGTCTGCGAAAAACATTCCTCTTAATCCCTTTGATGGTGACAGAATGAGTTCTTCTAGGCCTCAGATCTCTGTTAAACTTTCACACATGATAAAATAAAACCCTCCTTTCCTCCTGTGTTCCATCTCGTGGAAGAAAAAAAAAAAAAAAAAGAAGTTGCTCTGTGCTGATATGTTTCTGAACATGTGGTATCTACATAAGTTTAAGTCATTTTATTTGCTGCCGGCCAGACCCATGCCCACCCATTAAAGTAATTTGTGGGTTAGTACGCAACTGTAATGTTTAAAACAAAAGTGCGCAGCAATCAACTTTGTGCTTAGTCACAGGCAGCTTTTGCTTTTACTCTTTTTACTGCAACAGAAAGGATGTGTTGACAACATCTATATAACGAACAAAGGGAGGGGTCTAAACAATATGACTTATATATGTGAGTCAAGTTCAGGTCACATCTCAGTGACTGGAGCTGAAGTAAATGGAAAAAAGTTAGACTCCAATGGCAGAAATAGTCTACTTTTTGTCTATATGTTGAATATTGCAAAACAACTCAATACATTGAAGTATTTGCTACTTAAATATAAGTTAATAATACATAAATTAGCCTTCAATAATAGTTGTCTTTTTTGTACAATCCCAGCTTCACCATGTAATAAGCTGTGGGCCAGGCCTGTGGTTTAGGGCGTAGGTTTAAAACAAAATTAAGAAACAGAAAATTGCGAGAAAGGCTTTTCCTTAATTTAGCTGTCCACCACGCAGGATGAATGAGCTCATGAGGAGTCTTAATAACAGTGATGGAGATTTAATCATTTTAACGTAAGGGTTTATATGAAATATTATCAGCTCATAAGTGACGCAAATTAACCATAAAGAAATGACTCATAGAAGTAGACTAACCTCATCCGCTATGGGCATTACTGGGTTTTTTTTTTTTTTTTTTTTTTTAAACATGGGGCAAAAGAATTTTACATTATGATAATTTCATTCCTTGTTATTCAATTATCCAAGCATTTTCAGTCTGCATATTTTTCTGCTTACACATAGTTTGTTCCTGTTTCGATTTCTTTTCACTTCCACTTATAAAGCCTCGTCTAGACATTATGAATTCCTCCATCACTCGTATGGTATCTGGACAGATCTATTCATGTACTGTTTATTCGCTCTTTAATTATCATGTAAAACTATCTGATACATACTCACTCTTTTGTTTCATCGGAGGGTAACGTCATCGAGTGTGTTGAGTGTACTGCTCTCTCAGCTGCCATGTACAATCAGAGCAGCGGGGTTAACATGGAGACTAACTCTGGATGAACTGTAGAAAGGCTTCTGCGTGTTCTTCCTGCCTGTTTGGCTCAGCGTCAGCCTCAGATCACGTTCGGTCGTCAACGGATGGCGCTTTACAGTAGATGCACCTCCAGTTTACTTTCCAGTAAAATTAAAGAAAACATGATATCATGACATCCTGGTACCCCCAACCTCCTCCAGGAATGTTTGTTGAACAAAGTTACTCAACCTTTCTAAACACTCCCCCCCCACCCCGTCCTTCCTCCTTTAGAGAAACCTTTACAGCATAAATCCATATTATCAGATTGGAGTGTAGCCGCAAAGAATCTGGCCCCTGTGGTTGCTTGCCGACCACCAGAAAATTGTATTTACTACTACACTTAGCACGACTTTAACCTTGACCAACGCAATGTCGAACATGTTGGTTTGGGCCAAAGTGTATAAGAGTAGAGGCAGGTTTTGGATTAGTCGACCACATAATCAACACGCCCCTTTGCGTACTCTACCTGCAAGCCATCTTACTGGCAACCCCAGTAAGTGTTCCCTATAAAGTCGTGTTGACAGACGGTGAAAACGGCGAGACGGACCAAAAAGTAAATAAGTACCTCCAAAACGTTTACAGCCCTAATCAAGTCCAGAGCTTTTTCTTCTATCCAATATGCCTTCAGAGTTTTATAAATAGATATTATACTCCGCTAAATTGGAGACAGGATTTCACCGCTCTGTGGCTGTCATGAGTTTTCTATTATTTGCTTTCACTTTAGAATATTGAAACTCTTAATATCTGGTTACAGATTTCAGCTCACTCAGCCAGTCTTCATGTTTTGGCGTCACTCAGGGGCCTCATACTCAGCAGGATTTTGAACAGACTCCAATCAAGCATGTTAATTTAAAGGAGAACTAAAAAAAAAAAAAAAAAAAAATCTTACCCATATGTCTTTGTTATTAATAAATTTACCAAAGACCAGCCTCATGTTCTGTCAACATTCGTAGGCTTTTATTTTTCTAGAGCTACTGTATAGAGCTTTTTTATTTGTCAGCGGTTCAGAGCTCAAAATTCATCTTGAGTTTTATCCCCTGTGAATTCTCATTTTAGTCTTTTTTTTTTTTTTTTTTTTCCACAGCTGTGCATGTGTCTCTTAGGCTTTTCCCTCTCCGAAACATGTTGAACAAACCAGACCACCTCCCAGAATCCTCCAAAATAACCTCTCTACAACTGTGGTGAGGCATGGCGCATTTCTCACACACAATCCCTCACTTCCATTCATTCAGAGCAATAAGCCAAACATATAAAACCATTCCCACCCTAATAAACCGGGGCCTTTTTCTCTGCCACAAAGGGAGCTGGCTCCCAAGAGCGTAACACTCTAAAACGGACCCCTGTATAAAAAGCGCCTGCAGGGAACACAGTGGCCCTTCCAAGTGGAGGGAAATGCGGTGACAGAAACTGAGCCAAGGATATGACCAACCGCACAGACCCAAGCACAGCTGCTATAAACCAGGTACCCCACCTGATACAAGCGCTGCCAATATGTCAGGATCGGAAAACTCAGTAAAACTTTACACAATTCTGCTTCACACGAGGAAAAGTCCGGTGCTTATTTTGGAACCTAGCATTTCTGAGGGGATTAAACGTGTCTCAGAAATGCTGCTTTCTGATTAAAAAGCGGTGCTGCTGTGTGAGAGTTAGCAGGTGTAGCCTCATTGTGGTTATCAGTGAACAGCAGCAGCACTGTGAGTCTGCATCAGATTAACGCCTCGCAGAAGCAGGGTTCAGTATTATTCCATTGCTCTCTCTCTCTTTCCTGCTCTCACTGTATTCTATATAAAGCTGTCAGAGTATTGGTCTTTTTTTTTTTTGCACTCATTTCTTAGTAACAAAAAAAAACAAAAAAAAAAACAACTACCATGAGAACGACAGCTGCACTGTCTATTCTCATTGTGACTTTATGTGCATGTATCATATGCTTTACGTGTGTGTCTCTACGTGTGTCTCCCTGAACTTCAGCAGAGGACTGAGGTTTCTGAGGTGAGGCGTTCTCTCGCTTCTCACGCGAAGTGCATCTGATGTTGCACATCACATGCTTACATGTGTTCTCTGTCTGCACTGTGAGATAGATAGGTTCAAGTGTACCAATATAGCACCTATAGACTGAGAGTTTGCTTTGGGATGATTCTTATATATCACAAAAGATAACATGAATTTTTTTTTTTTTTAAAGATCCACAATATGCAGCTACTATCAGTGTTGGGCAAGTTACTCAAAAACTGTAATCCACTACTTATTACTTGTTACTGTCATTTTAAAGTAATGC
>JAPTYR010000016.1:16434846-16450346 GCA_029814505.1 Siphamia roseigaster | reverse complement strand
TACACATTATACAGGATTATTGCACATGATACACATTATACAGGATTATTGCACATGATACACATTATACAGGATTATTGCACATGATACACATTATACAGGATTATTGCACATGATACACATTATACAGGATTACTGCACATGATGCACATTATACAGAATTATTGCACATGATACACATTATACAGGATTATTGCACTTGATACACATTATACAGGATTATTGCACATAAATGGGGAGTGATTGCTTGAGGGTCCATTGAGGGAAGTGATTGTAGAGGAAAAGCACAACCAAAAATGGTTCCAAATTGGGCACCAGCACTGACCTAGCCCTGGAACCACTTCAGTGGAATAGGGGGGTGTAATCTGTAATCCTGTGATTGGTCTGACTCCTCAACCTCATCTGTTCTCAGGTCAAATTATGCAGAAGGACCAGGAGATAAAAGACCTGAAGCAGAAGATAGCCGAAGTGATGGCTGTCATGCCCAGCATCTCCTACACGGCCGACACCAGCAGCATGACCCCCGTCGCCCCCCACTACTCCTCTAAGTTCATGGACACCAATCCCTCTGGCCTAGATCCCAATGCCTCTGTTTACCAGCCACTCAAAAAGTGAACGCTTTGTCTCAGCTCCTACCCATTCTTCCATCCATCCTCATCTTTTTTTTTTTTTTTTTTTTTCCCCCTGCAGACGAATCTCTTTCCAATCTGCTCGGCATGTCTGCAGCTGAGAACGTTGTTTTTTTGTTTTTTTTTTTTAATTCTCTCCATGCCAGGTCAGAAGGATGTTGTATTGTGTGACTGTATTTGTTGTAGTTAAAACAAAAGACAAAAAAAAAAAAAACCTTAAACGGACTTCACTTGTTGACTAGGAAAGCCCCCAGGTTTTTTTCTCTTAAATGTCTAGTGAAACCTCACAGAATCGGGTATTTATCTTCATCTCAACGGTGTTGCTCTCCCTCTTCCACCATCACTGCAACCACTTATCTGCTCATGTGCCCTGGGGAACAGCTGCTTTTTTTTTTTTCTCTTTTTTTTTTTGTAAAATTTTCTTTTAGGTTGCTCCCCCCTTTCCACTTATATTTGGAAAACAGTTCTGCATCATACAGGCTGTCTTGCATACCAGTCTTGTTTTGTTTTTCTCCCAAGATTTGTACAACCAGAGGAATGTAGTGCAAAGTTGGCACAATCACTTGCCCAGTTATTAATATCTCTTGTCCAGTATTTAATTTATTGTTTGATGCCACAATCAAACACCAAACTCACCCTCTCTTGGCTATTTTAAGTTTGATAAATAGTTTTGGACTTTACAAAATGTATTGTGTGAATCTGTTCACTCTTAAACGTCTGGGCGTTGATTGTGGCAACTTCGGTTGGCCAGCAAAAACATTGTAGTTCAGTGAAAAAAAAAAAATAAATAAAAATTTAAGTCACGCAGATCCAAATATTCAGTGTAAGGAAAAGACTGCAGTTCTGTAAATGTATTTTCTCAGAGTGCAGGTAGAGAAGTTCCCACACCAGTGTCCACTTTGTCAATGTTCTGCATAGCCAGATTACAGTGCCTTGATTGAAGAAATAATGTGTTTGATAAGAAGACAAAACTCCTCCAAATTAGTTGTGAAGCATCTGGCTAAGCTGAAAAGGATAAGAATTTAACCCTGTAAAGAAACGTGGGACAAAGATGCCTTTGGTTGTTTTGGATTTTTGGAGTCCCTTCTGATTTACCCACTGGTGGGAAGATGATCTGTTTTGTGCACTCGAGAGCAGCTTTGTCTTTGACACAGATTAGATTTAATAGCCCTGGTTAAGACACGGATTGGACTGAAATTTGGTCATTCTGTTTTCTTCTCGGGTTGTCATTATTTTTGATGCAAAGTGATCCCAGACAGCGTATACTGCACACAGGTCTCCAGCTCATCACTTACCCACTCATGAAGACTCTTCTCTACTACTCATAATACGCAAACTCCTCAGTTTAGCTGCTGCTCCCTCCTTTACTTTTTGGATTTCCAATTTAAAATTGCACTCTAAACAACACATGCTGTTTCAAAGGGAAAACTGTATAGGTGGACTGTGCAATGTATTCAAGAAACAAAGCTTTGAAAATGCCAACTTTAATATTGCAGTTGAAATTATTTTATATTGAATTAATATTCCATTTCAGTTTGTGTGCCAAGAATGGAATGCTTGTTTCTCTAGTAATGTGTTCAAGAATGTACTTCAAATACATTGGCTGACATGTTTGTCAACTATCCTCAATTATCACTTAATGGAAGTTTGTGTTAAGCAGGTAGAGAAAGTGGTCACCTGTTTGTAGTAGACGGTAGTTGAAAGTAAGGGACTAGAAAATCAAATTTCTTTTTGTGAATGTTACAGTATTTGCAACTTTTGGGCAAGTGGGTGTGAAAAGCAGTTTTCCTAACTCCTGTTTCTGGCATTATTGTTATTTCCTGTAGGGAGAAATCCCTTGAGTCTGATATGGTCTCACCATCATCTGAAATGGTCATTGTGCGTGTGGTTTTCACTTTCTGTATATGGAGAAGCTTTTTTTTTTTTTTTGCTCAGATTGCTGTCATTGGCTCTTGGGGGGGAAAAAATGTTGTGAAATTTACAGTTTAGTCAGTTGTTTGGGCAACTGATTGTTGAAAGTATAGGAAAAAAAATGTTCTGTTTGTTTTTTGTTTTCTATGCCCACAGTCACTGCTCTGTTTCTCCCCAGGTCTGACCTTGGCTGCGCTCTCGCTCTGTGAGGTTTACAAAGAATAAACTTTTTTTTTCTTGCAAAATGACTTTCTCTGCATGTTGACATTTCTCCGAGCACATCTGTAACCATGTTTATTGTTGCTTTGACTACCAAGTTGCTTCATTACATCTGATTTGTTTATAATTTTTATATAGCCTAAACCTATAATTGAGGTAATTTGCTCAAATGATGGACATTGTTACGTTACAGTAGTTAAAAGCCATGTCAAAGATGGACTTCACTATTAACTACTTTCAGTTTAAAGCATATATCTTATCACCACTAGGGGGCAGTGGTCATCAGGATAATGTATGCTATGAGAGATTATCTCTACATTCTCAGGGCATTAGCTCTACCAAAAACATTTCATTCTGTCTTTTCAGCATTACTTTTCCTTAACAAAAGTTACATCATAATTTGTTCATACTTCCAACAGGCCTACCGTGAACTGGTAGCATTTATGGTGCAGCATCAGGTGCATGAGTTACACTGATTATTTACTTATTTTAGTAAAACCAGCTTCAAAGCTCATATTTTATGATTAAACACATTCATTTCATACTCCTATTTCTGCCTTTTAATGGTTAAAAACAATCACCAATGGGAATTTTCTGGACTGTGCTGACTCCTGGTCTTGACATTTCAAAACATAAATGTGAGCAAATTATGGCTTCCACTCATTTTGATTTCTGTGATAATTTATCCAATTGGAAATTTTCCAGGGAGATAAAGAATCAGTCTCCCAAGGACAATGAATAACTCCAATTAAAGAGACCCTCTGCTCAGCATTCTGTCATGTGGCAGGATTCTGGAAATGCACATATTTAACCTTTTTCAGCAAAGAAAACGTGAGTAAAGCTCCTCACCGGTGCCGAGGCTAAGTGTAAATTTGTTGAATTGTCAGTATTTCATAACCCTCCTACTTCCAACTTGGCACTCGTGTTTGGCAAAGACATTCCAGTGGATTTAACAGATTTATTGTAGGGTTTTTTTCCCCCAACATTTGGCATTTGGCACTATTATATATGCAATGCTAATATTTAATCCAGCTGTTTGGGGTGGAGACACTATAATTGAGGAATCCTTTGTGATGCTCTCCTCTTTCTCTTAATGAACATAAAATCCATGAGCAATTTTGTTGGTCGAAATAATTTCCAGTCCACCTGCCTCTGCAGTCTCCTACCAAATGTATGTGCTGAAATAGACTGCAAGTGAAATTGGGTTCCCGGATAACAGAAAAATATGGTACATTTTTTTGGCATCTCACATCTGACACTGAGGCTTATATTTACCAAATAAATAACTGTTTTGCTCTTTCATCCTTACCTTCAGAATGAAGGCCAACCTCTATTTGCCCCCAATTCTGAAAATCTATTTATTTTTTCCATCTGCTTTAATAACTACTACCCATATTGCAGCATTAAAAGTAAAGATGTATCTCATATGTGTCGAATATCTGGCTGATTTACTAGCACAGAATGTACTCTTTGTTTCAAGTCTTTCAGGGAAGCGTAGCTGCCATAAACAAAATAGTGATTTAAAAGAACCACCCTGAGCACAGAAGAATCATTTAGTTTACAGTAGTACACTGGTGTGGTGATAAATCTCCTTTCCATCTCTATTTGTGCAGTATTGAGGCACTACTTTAACATTTATGTAAATTTCAGATCCAAGATAGTGGTGGTGTTGCCTAATATGTCCTTGGGGACACATTTAGCCTGTTGCACTCCTGCCTCTGAGCTTGTCATCTTGCGTAAAATCAGGTAGTGCAGGATTTTTTTGAAAGCCATTCTCTGGAGTGATTCATATCCTGTGTGATGATGTAAACACAATGAAACTAGTTTCTTAAGGGTTTAGTATCATTTTATAGATCATTCTTTGTCACAACATGAGCTGTTGTGTCACTGCTTAAATAAGATATTCAGACAACAGAGCTAAATTAATGGCAAATATTGATTATTATAATGTTATTTACAGTTTTCCTTGTTGTACCAACAAAGCTGTTTGTGCATTTAAAAGGTCTGTAAATGGACTTTTCTGAATTTTCAGATATTCCAAATATATATTTTGTTGAGCATTTTATTGTGTTTGCATCTGCCAACAAGAAATCTTTGTAATGAAGCATCTTCATTCACCAAATTAGTTATGAGACACTGTCCCCCCAGATGTCCAGCTCCCTGTTTGGAACAGTGACTCACTGAAATATGTGATCTATGAGTCCAAAGCCTGTTTTTACCTCCCCTGCAGCTGTTCACTTGTATGATGGGCCATCAAGGCATTGGGGCAGAACATGCATGCAACATAATAGGATGCAATCGTGGAAATATAATACCGCTAATGGATGTGTAATAAAATCAGACTAATTCAAAGTATAAGGGAATTGTTGAGACCATAAATATATGGGTAAAGGCTCTGTGGAGATTGATAATGGCTTATTCTTTGTGTTCTATTTAAATATTTACTTGTTTCAGCCTGAGAAAGTGTGGGGCACAACATAGTAATATACAAGAATGGAAATAATACTGTGGATTTGTGATAAAATCTGACTAATTTAAGTTTTGTTTTTTGGGAGAATAAAAGCAAAACATGGACAATTACACATTGGATCCACAAAATAATGAAAATAGCCACATTCAATGGATGTATAATAAAATCAGACTAATCCAAAGCATAAGGACATCAGTGGAGATTAATAATATGCAGTATTCCGTCCTTCAGTCGTCATGGGTTGTCTTATATTTAGATATTTTAGTAGTTTCAGCCTGAAAAGGTGTGTCAGCTGTGTTGAAGTGCTGTCTGTCTGTGGTCTGGTGGTGACATGACGCACATTTCCACTCAGTAGATAATATGACTGTTTCATGCCTTGAGACTGAATTAAACATGAGAGTCTCTCCCACAGCCCGTGATGTGACTACCAAATCATTCGCCACAAAAGGCGCTGGGTGGGAGTCGAACTGTACCGACTATTAACGGGAACGGTGACAGCTCCGCCCGCCCGGGATGCGAGCGCTGCTGCACTCGCGTGATTCCACAAACGGGCGTCACGCGCATTATCCGGTGAATTTACATACATAACACCGCCCAGGGGGACGAACATGATAATCTACCGTCGATTGAAAACTCACCGTGCGGAGGGGAAGAAAAAAAAACAGCTGAAAAAAAGTTTCGAGCGGACAGGGTTGTGTTAAACCGAGCCAAGTGTTTCGACAGAGACTAACAGGAGCCGTGTTGGGCTTTTGCCCCACTTTTGGATTACGATATGGATGCTTTGAAATCCGCCGGAAGGGCAATTATACGAAGCCCCAGTATCGCCAAACAGTCGTGGGGTGCGGGCAGGCATAAAAGTAAGTATCCGTTTCTTCCGCTCATCACCGTGGAGGTGTTAGCTACTGCTAATTTGGCTAAACCAATGCTAACTAAGCTAAACCAACCTAGCTTTGACAACTAGCTAACACCACAACCGGTGTTTAGCGGGGACTAATTAACTGCTAACTGCTAACCTGACTTTACAACTCCGATGGAAACGCGACAGCTACCGGGGTCGGAAGCAGCCAAAGTGGGGGGGAAACAACTCTGAAACACAACAGCTGCGTTACACCGCACATTTATGCTCGGGAATATTTTGTTATGCTTCTGAACTTGACACTCAAACTGACAGCCGAGACCCGTGTATCGTAAACAGAGTCGTGGGGAGTCGGAGCAACTTGAGCTCCCAGACCCAGACTGGTTCTCCACAAGTCCGACCAGTCCAATGAGTTGGAGTGTTTTGTACTCTTGAATGTCTGAGACGGTAAAACTAAAAGTTGGTGTTTTTTTTTTTTTTTTAACCTCTGGTCTGGTTCTGTTGTCTGCCACGTCACTCAGCCGACTGACTGAGGCTCCGTGGGGGGCTGAAACACTGGGATCTGGGCGTGTGAGGGGGAATAAGGCAAGGCACAAGGGTGAAAAGGCATGGAGAGATGAGTGGTCGTGTTCCTGGCGAGGTTGTACGATCCTAGCAACGCACTGTTGCTAGGCGATACACTCGAGGAAATAAAAGCCAAGTGTGCCTCTATAGGAGGAGTGGGTGCGGAGTGTTGCATCTTATAGTGGTCAATGCCAAAACCGGTCATAAAAAAAACCCAGCCTTTTTAGCTTTTCATCTCCATATCCTCTGATGTATGTGAGCATCATCACTTTCATTGCACATGCACAGCTAATCTGCAGAGATCGTGTCATGTTTGCTTACACAAAAGGGGAAATACCCCCTGCCATCCTGCCTCTTTCCCTTTTTCATTTCATAGACAATAGACCAGTGTCGAGAAAGATGTCACACGTTCCAGTCAGTGCAATCGATGCTGTGTTTTGGTCCACTCCTCTAGGGGAGGGGGTTGATGTTCACTACCACTACCATCAGCAGGACCAGTTGTAGTGGACTGGATTGAAGCTTTCTGGTGACAGAGATCTAATTACCAATCGGATCCTAATATTGGCAAACTGAAGCTGACTGAGTGTTATGACAGTCAAACTCATGCTGTCCTTTCACTGTGCATGATCATTATATGGTATTCTCACAGGAAGTTCCTGTTTGTCTAACTGCTGTACAACTGTTCATCCTGTTTTCGCTAGAAGTCTTAATTCGATTGCAACCAGATTTTAACAGATTTGGGGAGACTTGTGAAACTGCAGACAGGAATCTACCTTATATTGTGGTCAGTAATTTGCAACATAAAAAGGGAAGTATTTTTGAGTTGAACTTTATTTTTAGCTGACTGCATTTCTTCCACATGTCTTTAGTTTGACATTATCCCTCCCATGTGTGGGCTTGGCCTTGTCAAAGCAGTCTATTCACCTCTTTGGCATCTATCATCACTGCATTCCTTTTCTCCCACTGAGAGAGCTGGATCATAACAGGTTACTATCATGTTTTCACTAAAACTGCCTACTGCATCACTGCCCACCGTCTCAGCAGACATTACGGCTTTGTTGGAAAGGCTGCAAAAGTTTGTGTTTGCCCCAGTTCTTGAAAATTTTAGCCTCTGCACGAGCAAGAATGTGTCAACTATGTCATTTCCTGCACAGTTTAAACAGCTCGGTGGTGCTCTGGCAGTCTGCTGAGCTGACGAAATGTTTTTGTTCACTGCCCTGCCTTGATGTCAAAATACTTAACATTTTTTTGGGGGGGGGAAAGTGGCGTGTAGGCCTATTTTTCTGCATCTGTCAAGTGTGGGAGGTTAAAAATCCTTGTCTGCTTTGAGGATGGACTGTTCTCCCGCATTTTTGGTCAAGGCCCTCTGTTCTGTGTGACTCTCAATATTCAACAGTTGGACAGTCCGTTTGCATTTTATCATATTTAATGTCTAAAAAGTGTCAGCCAAATGTTGTTGGTGCCACTGGAGGTGTAATCAGTGTTACTAATTGGCCTAGTTTGTTTTGTTTTATCATTTATTTAGATTGATAAGTGCCTGTAGCTCCAGCAAATCTGTTATTTTGGGTCTTATGTATACATATTTTATCAAAACGGATAGTTCTTTGATATTATCCTCTGTGGTATGGACCGGGAACCATAGAACAAAGCTGTCCCTGTTGTCCTGCTTTGGCCAGTGCCATGTCCCTTGCACAAAGTCAACTAAACAGAGCCCCTGAGCTGTAATGGAGATTGCTTCTTGCAGGATTTTTTTTTTTATAGAGTTGTAAAGCCCTTGCTGATTTACGGCCCCGTTAGGTCTTCTGTATCTCTAATCTGCTTCTGTGTGTTGTCACTGTGTAGTCACGTGTGAGCATCTGTGGACAGGATTGCACAACTGTGCTTTGTCATTGTTTTTCTAACAGGACAATTTTTAATCCCATAAAGCAGTGCATCTTCGACTCCCCCTGGTTTCATCTGACGGAACTAGGAGGAAATAACCAACAATGTTTCTGTCGGTGGACTTTCTTCGCTCTCTTATTAAGGCCTTAGTTTTGATTTACAAAAAGGGGCTGTTAGAAAAGACAGTTTCCTGCCGGTCATCTTGTAATTGCCCTACTTGTTTCCAGTATAGACCTCTTCAAAATGCCTGTTTTTAAGACTAGAACGGAAGCTCAGTGGCTAACCAGTTCACCCTCCTGGTTAGAAATAATTGATGTAATCTTCTTCAGCCATATGTCTAGACATATGGTCAGCTGGCCAATTCACGGTTCTTCAGCCTTATTGTCAGTAGAATCTATTGCACTGTCACCACCTGAAAGTATTTGAACAAACAACTCCACAAATATATTTAGACAGCTCTGTGTGTCTGAGAGCAGTTATGCTTTTGGTCATTCCATGTCTGCAGCAGTTATATCTTGTTCACTTTAATCTACTCTGAGTAACTGAGATAATTATTTTAAAGATACCACCGCAGGCAGGGAAGGATCATTGCCCTACAAGCACTAAAGTATAGACAACAAATTATTGCATACTGACAGTAGGAATAACATTCATTTTCCAGCCTTGAGGTGGAAAGACTTTACTGATGTCTTTTGGGTGAGAAAGAAACTGAGGTGGATAAAGTATTTCTATTCTGTCTCCTCACTCTGTTGTGTGTAGTTCAAGTAAGACGATTTTTTTTTTTTCCCCTCTAAGCACCTTTCCCTGAACCGATACTTGCTCCTCAAGAAGTTCCAGGTGCTTTTGACCTGAAAGTCAGAAAAAGGTGGTGGTTCTTTATTTTTGAGTTCCATGCCAAAGCTCTCATTATTTCCAGTAGTGTAGCTCAGAGAAAAGTCCCCGTTGCACTCTGCCAGTAGTGAAATCTAATGAAACCTTACATGACATGCCCTAATTCACTCGGAAAGCAAAGAGGATTGTTTTCCTAATACAAGATTCCTCTGTCTCTCACTGGCCGGTGCTCTCCTTTACCTGTTTGTTTACAACCGCTACCAAAATTACAATTTGCAACATGTCTCTGTGGAGTTGTCCCGAGGCACTTTTAATGGGGATGCAGTCAGAGTTGAATGCTTCAAAAAAACTGGTGATATATTTTGTTGGGGTCTTGTTTGTCTGACACTAACTTGCTGAACAACCAGAATATTAATCAGCCCTTGGGACAAGAGTCAGAGAAATTCGGATATTTATTTTTCTTTTCTGGTCACTTGTTTGTGAAGAGTCACTTGGTGATTCCTGGAACACAACCTCAGCATATACTGTACATGGTAATCCAGTCAGTCTGGGCCAATGTACAGTCTCATTCTCCCTGAGTATCAATGTCAATATTTGCTGAAAAGACTTGCAATCTTCTGTGGTCAGCAGATGTTGTTTAAAGGCTGGTTTCCATACAAATCTAGAACCAATTTTAAACAAGTGTTTGGAATCTCAGCAAAAGTAAATGTACATGTATCTCCGTATACTACAGTTATGTGAATATTAAGAGCTGGATTTTTGTATTCATAGTATTGGATACAGAACTATGTGACCTGTTGACCTGAAAAAAACATCTGTTTATTTTAAGACAGCAAAGAGCTGTTGCTCCCCAAACATTTGTCTGAATTATACACTGTTTCAGACTCTTGACAGTTTGTTAAAGCCTTTGTCCAATATTTGTTTCTGCAGCTCTCTTCATACATGGAGGACTTCATTTGCAGTTTTCCATCCAATATAGCATTTGTGGTCCTTTTTTTTTATCCCTCTGCATTTTATTGACACACTGAGTTTTCCACCTCTACCAAGAGTAAAAGCTGAAACAAAACTTTTTACAATTTTATCTATTTTCACTGTTTTATGGGCTTTTCATAGCTAGAAAATGTGAAGTCTGAATGGCAGGAAAATCAAGTATATTTTGTTACCATTTTTAGGGCTGCAACTAGATTATTTTCATCAACTTCCAAAGCAACTTGTCTAGATAAAGGTACATAAATAGTCAAAATGCCCTTTCACAAAGCCAACAATAACATGTTTTTTTGTTTGGTTTTTTTTCAGTAAGCTGTTTTAGCCTTTAAATAAACTTGCAGTTCAGAACGTTCTTACCCTTTAACCATGGGCAAGTATGAAAATAGCCTTTGCTGTGAACTTGCGCAAATCTCTCATTTCAGCTACAATAGAACAAAGCCTCTTTTGTTTAATGTGGCAGAGCACAGAACTCCTTAAAGATCAGTTTCATTGCTCTACTCCTTGGTGAGAGTACGTTCTGCCCTCAGTTGGTTATCATCTGTAATCCCTGACTGGCATGACCACTCATTTCTCCTTCCACTCCCTTGCCTCACTTTCCTTCTTTGAGTGGATTTAGCCAATACTGACGGACACGTGTCTTAATGTTAGGACTTAAACGATGGCTGTAAGACACTTATCCTCTGCAAATCCTTTTTCACCCAACTGGAATACTTATGAAGAGTCATCAAATTACTTACTCATGATATATAGTGGTGTAACACTCTGTTTACCCTCTAGTGTGGTATTTAAGAATGTCATAAGCCTTCTGTATCAATGCATTCTGTTTCTCAAGGATAATGGTGAAAAGAGACACACTGTTGGTCATGAAGGAGTTCTGTCGACTGTTTATTGTAATGATTTTGCATGATATACCAGATGAACTGTCTCACAGATACAGTATGTTCTTGTAGGTATTTGCATTTATGTCCATGTCTCTGAGAGACTTTGCCCTGGCTGTCGGCTAATACTGAATGTTAAACATTTTCCTGGAGCCTTTCCAGCACTGCTGAGTTTAAGGGGAGAAACGATGGTACCACATTAGTCTTTGTACCAGGGACGGACATGGTGACAATCGCCCCATGTGTAGTAACACACTTTTTTCGTCCTTTGACTGAAACTCAGTCTTTGTCTTTTAAACAATGCTCTATTCAGAATCCATCTCTTATGATGGTTGTGTCTCCTGTTACGAAGTGGTAGCAGCAGTGCACATCTCTGGAATTAACAGCAAAACACATGGCACTATATGAGGGTAAACTGCAGCAGATATTCTGAGGAAGAATGTAAAGTTAAGGTTTTTTTGGTGGTCTCTCTCGCTCTGTCTCTCTGCCTCTCTCTCCCTCTGCCTCTCTTTCTCTCTCTGCCTCTGTGTATCCCTGCAGGTATCTTCCTTCAACTGAGTCCGCAGTTTCTAAATTAGCTTAAAGTGTCTACATTGGAATCTAATAATGCTGGAGTAAGTTTTTTTTATTTAATTTAATTTTTCTTATTTCCCCACATCTTGTTGTTTTGAGAGAAATGACCTTTCAATAGCTGTAGGTCAACCCCAGACCTCAGGATCCATTTGACAACCACACAAGACAATTTTGTGATTTTGTTTTGTTTACACATCGGGCTGAATTCTTCCACTCTTGTTGGTCATTGATCAGATCATCTAATATTACCACTGACCTCACAGATGACCACAGTGTTTCATGTCAGTAAATTGTAGAAATGCATTTCATTTTATGTCTTTCAACTCCAGTTTCCAAATTTCTCACATCTTGCAAGAACACTTAATGAGGATCTCCATTGCGACAGCGATCAAATTGAGCTGATATATGGCTCAGCTGATTGTGCGCATGACTTCCCGAATATGACACACATGCAACTTGAGCAGTAGTGCCTTTGGCAAAGACCTGCTTATAAAGCCAGAACTTCTCAGACAAAGTATGACCAAGGCATCTGGAGAGAAGTGAGTGAAGCAGACCGTTTTTATTTAGCCAAAGACAATACTGTTTAATGTGGCTGGCAATGTCAGTTTATGCAGGCTGTAGATCTAACGTGTCATGCAAAGCCACAGATATTTTTCAATCTGCCATTTTTCCATTATGTCAACAAATCTCCAGACAAATGTTTAATCACAACGATACCATTCAGACAAGCCTTTAAAGAAAAGTGCTTGCAGAATTAGGCTATATTTTATTTCCTTAGTTGTTTAGTGTCTGTTACAACTCTTTATGAACTGTTTATTTGAAGTATATTGAAGTAATGGTCTATAATGGAAATGGGGATAAATTATAAAATAGTTTTTATTTTGCACATAAAGAACCCGGAATCTGTTTTGTATGTCTATATTCTACAGAACTTTTGAACATGGTTAAGTCAAGCTCTTATTCAAAAGGTAGTTTGTGATTAAAAAAATTGTGATATGACCTCTGAGCCGGATTATGCAGCTGTAAGATGTTATTTGTATTTTAAAAATTGACCACACAAAAGTTATTTTGTGAAGTACAGACAGTGTTGCCTCTGATCCACTGAGGGGATCATGTGAAAATCAGCCACACACAGCTTTTCCCCTCATCCCAGGGTGACGCACATCTCCAGCCAAAGCAGCAGTTCCAACCCTGTTATCTGCCAGATGTCAGAGCTGGAGTCTCTGTGTGGCACCATGTGTACTGTAAAACAGCAAAAAATTCCCCTGTGGAGAACCATTAATCTCCTATATTTGTCTGGAGAAGGTACTATGAAGGCAGGTAGGCGAGTGCCTACCCTGAACAAAAACAATGATTCATTCAGTGTTTGGCATCCAGGGGTTGAAACCATTTGGGCTGTCTCCTCTTGCTGATTCACTGAAGCCAGTGTGAGGCTGTGCAGAGGGCTCTCGACACCCAGAAGCTCCTTTCAAATCTTGACAAAAGGGAAACTGTTGATACAGCAGGGTTGGCTGTGGCTGTGGAGTGCTGGGGCTTTGACTGTTGACCTTAAAGCCTTTTATTTGTGTTTGTGAACCAAGCTGGCTCACACTGCTGCTTGTCCTCCCCTCCCTTCTCCCTTGCCTATCATTATCTTTTGTGCCAGAATTGGTTGAATAACTAACAGCTATAACTGCGGGTTTCATGAACTCACTGGTCCTACTGACTTAATGTGATTTCCCCGGGTAGAATTATGTCATTAACAAGGATGTTAAAGAATTTAAGGATGCTAAAGGATAGTATCACTAAGATAATGTTACCCTGTGAACTTTATCACTGTCCATGTAGCTTTGGGTTCAGAGGAATCCACTGCCAAAATGCCAGGAAGCATTTTGTTCATCTTTTTTCTGTCCTCATCCATCTCATCTTCAGGAAAGCAAATTTATCTCTTACGAGACTCGTAAAGAGTATTAATGTTGGCCAGAAGCGAACTGACAGTGATAAAATTCCAAATTTGTCAGGATTTGATTTTTTTTTTTTTTTGGGGTCATTTTTCTTTTGTTTTTATTCTGATGGTATCGCAGCATATCTCTCTCCCTCCCAGCCCAAGAGTATTAACTGCATTTTTCAGCCTGCTCTTGCAGCATGGCTCAGCGCTCCTGCTGTTTCCACGGTGATTAAACTGTTGCATCTCCCTAATTGTCCATTACTTCTGTTGAGTGAGGGCGTGCATACGAATTTATGGTGGGAATTTTAACTCTGCCTTTATTTGCATATTTTTCCTGTTATTCTACTCTATTTCAGGAGAAACTGAACCCCTTTCAGTTGTTTATCTACTTGTTCTTGTGCCTGTTTGCCTCGGTGTGTCTTCTCTCCTTCCCCCGCTGTCTGCCTGTCTTTCCCTTCTTAAAACAGAGGCAAGGCCAGGCACAGCAGATCCTCTCTCCTCATTACTGTCACTGTCGTTTTGCTGTTGACAGGAAGAGCGATAGGGATTCTCTGACCCTCCCCATTTCCAAATAGCATGCTTCATTTCCTCTGTCTTGGCTTTACCAAAAATGCCCAACACATCAACCTCCCTTCCCCTGCTGCTGTGGCTCAGCTCTCAAATCCCTTTGATTATAATTGCCAAGGCCTCTGTGCTGTCTTGCCTCTCCAGATCTCTTGTTGCATCAAAGGGGTCCAAGTGCCTCTGTAGTTTTAGCTTCATTAAAACTTCATGCAGAGTCTCAGCTTATGCATTGACTCAAATAACTGGGTCTTAAAGAAGAGGCTAAGACCTTTTCTGCCCTTTCCCATGTGTTTTTCCTCCACCAGACTCTGAAAGGAGTCGGATGACCACTGCTTGGCCTGAGCCTCTATGCTCTGTGACAACAGAGAACACACATTCACTGTCTGGATTCCTGCCGCCATGTCCACAGCCCCAATAACCTTTTTGAAATAGAAAGAATGACTCGGGTGAAATGGAGGTGAGGGAGGAAAATGTAGTGTGATATGGCAGAGGCTCAGTCTTTAAGAATTATTTTTTATCTTCCTTTAAAATCGTTCCTTTATTAGCATGCTAACCATTTTTTGTGAAGTGTCTAATTTTTTTTTTTTTTTTTTTAAATTGAGAAATATCACAGATTTGCGGAACTTCAAATGTGCCTTAAGTGCATTTTGACACACTCACGCTGTTCCCAATGAAGTTTTCTCTGTGAAGAAGACATTATTCCTTTAATGACCTGCTGTCAAACATTCGATCCAGAAATCTGACATTCCTATTTTATTAAATTTGTCTACTTTCCACAAGCTTTTTCCTTCAGTGACATTGTAACTGACTTTCCAGGTACAGTTCAGGTGAGGTGAGCTGCACAAGTAAGTAGCTGCAGATATGCTCTGCTGGTCGCCTGGCTAATCCCTGCTGGTGAGGTGTTGAAACTTGTCTGATGCAGGAGGAGACGGGTAGAATGGAAGCAGGGTGGACTTCACTGAATGTAGCATATGAGCGTTGAAGATTAGAAATATCGCTATCCATAAAGTTTCTCTCCAACTCTACATGAAATGTATTGTTTTGGAATGTTAGCTTTGGTTAGTCTGGCGGAGAACGCCATACTAAATCACAAGTGAGATTTAGTCTGGAGAACAATAATTCATTTTCTCGTTGGGAGGTGCGGTCTCCGTAGCCGTTGATTGGTCGGTACAAATGTCTATCACTCGCCAGGGAGAACCCATGCTGCCAA
>JAPTYR010000016.1:16414693-16426232 GCA_029814505.1 Siphamia roseigaster | reverse complement strand
TTTGGTACAATGATAGAGGGTAATAGTCTGATTGGGTTCACCGAGTTTCTTGCTGTCAATCAGCTTCGCGGGGCATATTCATTAGTGACAGCATCGTCTGCACGCGACTTAGGTCTGTTGACCTTATTTCACATTAAACCTGAATGATATTTGACAAAAATGTCATGAGGGGAGCAGATCACTAATATTTCTCTTATAGGATGAAATTTAATCGGTCATGTCTATACATCCTGAAAGCTTTGTCAGAATCTACCGATGTCAAACTGAACATACTCAACATCCGTTTATGGTATGGAGTTCAGTTAAATTTGTGGGGTTTTTTTGGTTTAGGTTACGCCCGGCCCGTTTCCACAGTACATTTCCAGATTAATATAGCAATGATAATGGGCTTCTTCATTTGAAGAATGAGGTAAATAGCACAGTGATTAAAAAGCTGACTGCCTGAGGTGAGTCCAGCTGTGACCTCAGGTTGGTGTGAAGACATAAAGCAGCTGGTTGTATCGTACACCCCATTGGAGCTCTTTTCCCCAGACATCTGTTAAAAAGACAGACGACCAATAAAAGAAATTGATTTGCCTAGACAACCAGTTTCCCTCAACCTCATCCCTCCCAAACATTTGCCTCTAAATCTTGTTTGTGCTGTACACAACACAGCAGTGATTCTTCAATCTCTTCAAACTTTTACTCCCTGACATTTATTTACTTTTTTTCCCCCCACACCTTATATCCTTTAATCATTAGTTAGTGCTTGTGACTCAGCAAGTGACTGTCCCACAGTGAAACTCACAGTTGGAGTAGAGCGCTGAGGCTCGAAGGAGAAAGAAAGGACAGATGGCAGACATTCATTAAGCCTTCCTCCATCGTTTTGGGTGTCTCTCCCCAACTGGCCAGTGTATCGTCCTATTACTTTAGTGTTGGGGTAATGACACATCATGATCAAAATGTGGAGATAAGCTATTTGTGGAACATAACGATTCGATTTAAAGCCCTAGTCTGCACCTGAGACTGACAAGCAAGACTGATACCTCAGTCAGAAAACGGTCTCAGTGCACCTGAGATGCCCCACTCGACCACAGAGTCAGCAGCACTCACCTCTATCAGTGTCTTTTCATGTGCTGAGAAGGCCAAACCCCAGCTAAAAGCTATAATTTAAAACTCTGCGTGTCAAGGTTGTTAAAGAGGTGGACACAGTTGGAGTGTGGTGTAGTAACTTGTTTGAAAAGTGGAGAGGAATGGCATCCCGGCACAGATGTCCAGAACACACGTTTAGTCCAAATTCACAATGTTATTCAGCTCTGTACCTGCACACAGCTGTGGCATGTGTGTGTTTGATCACGTGCTGAGCTTGAGAGTGCAGCATGCTGTAAGAAAGCCAGGGATTTTTCCTTCTATAATGTGTTTTAGAGCAGCGCTAGATTGAACTGTTTAACCCAGATTGCTGCACTGGCTTAAGGGCTTAGTGCCGATAAAGTTGCACAATTGCTTAAACTAAAACTGTGATGACCTTAAAGTATCTTTTATTAAAGTGTACCTCTGTTTTCCTTTCAGAATATCCTATTGCACAGCGGACAAGATGCACGACAAAGTGTTTGCATACATCGTCCAGAGTCAACACAATGAGACTCTTGAGTGTCATGCTTTTCTATGCACTAAGAGAAAAATGGTAAGAAAATTAAGCTGTAAAATCCTATTTATCTGCAATGCAGATACGCACATTGCCTGCACCAGTAGAATGCTTTCACCACGTAGTTTTGTGAACTCTGCATGTGGCGTCTAGTGTGAAACATCAGCTTGTAAAATGGAAAAAGAGTTTGAAAGTAAATCAAATGTGAATACTGTGTTTTAATGTCCACTCTCTTTAGATACTAAACAAATCTATAATGAGGCTCCAACTATAAGGCTACAAATTCCACATGCGACATGAAAATGAATTCTTGTTTTCCCCCAGGCAATCTTTAAGAAGCACACAATTTGTTGCAGAGACCTCAGAACAAGTGCACTTTCCTATTACGTATATATGCAAATATCCCAAGTATTAAGTGAGGAGAAAGACGAGGAGTGAGAACATGAAGGGAGGAGATGCTGTCATACCTCTCTGGCATTCTCTCTATCCCTGGAGGTTTGCTGAATGAAGGGGCCACTCCCTCTTCTTCCTTCCCCTCACTAATTTAGCTTTGACCCGAAGGCCACGTATCCTCCCTGTTACGTAAACAACTTGTCATGGAGCCTGAAGGGTTTTTCTTCCTTCTCTTAAAGTATCTGTAAAGTACCTCCTTGTGTTTGTCAGTTCCTGTTTTATGTATTTATTTATTTTTTTCTTATCCAAGCCTAGCTTCTCACTTTCCTGGAGTTCCCCCTGCTGTAGATGCTATGAATGAGTATTATTCATCTTCCTTGTATTTTTTTTTTCTTTTTTCTTGTTCCTGTCTCATTCTGCTCTGCCTGTCTCCAACAGGCCCAGGCGGTAACCCTAACTGTGGCTCAGGCTTTCAGAGTGGCATTTGAATTCTGGCAGGCTGCCAAAGAAGGTACGCATGGTCGCCCCCGACGACCAAAGGAGTGTGACGGATGAATGAAAACGTTTTCCCTCTCCTCCTCTTTCTCCACCCCCGCTGCTGTTATTGTCTGTTCTTACTGTATACATCCTTTTTCTTCCTTCATTGTGTTAGGCCAAGCAGTTTGTTTTATTTAGAGAGCTCCAGGACTACGCAGAAATGTACATACGCTTGTGTTTTCCTGTTCTTGGCCTTGATCGTGTGAAATATAGGAGAGATGTTGCCGCTCTTGCTAGTCACCGTTGTCTGTCTCTCCTGTACACAGGGCGATATCCCCATCGATTGAACCAATTTTCCCATGCCGGAGTTGAATCACAGCCCAAAAAGAGAGACTTGTTTTGGTTTAGTGATGCCTCTGTATTACGGCGAGCGCCATCATGGTTAAACACTCATCTAGGTATCAACAGGGAAGAGGTGGAGAGGATTTAAGGTTACCTGAGGTGGAAAGGATGTGACACAGTAACTCTGTTTTCTTTACTCTATGATGAGAATAAGTCTCAGACGTGTCGGAGCTCAGATTTAAGCCTCGATATGTTTTTACTGTATTTTTACCTCACTCTGCTCAGCTGCTCTCTTAACTACATATTTATAATTTGTCAGTTTTTTTTTTTTTTTTTTTTTGTTAATCCAGTGAAGAATTGACACCCACTTTAAGTGTGTAAGCGGCCCAAAAAGCAGACTTTACTCCAACGGTGCATTCTGTGGACACATGAAGCAGTGTAAGTGCTGTGTAAGGATGGTGTCACATATAAGCAGCGCATCCTTTTGTACAGCTCAGCAGAACATGCATGTAATTTACTGCTTGTATGACTCTAGTTTAAATGAGAGGTTCTGAAGAGGGGGTTTCACCACATAACTTTAGTTTCTACACCACCCATCAGCACCATCTTTTACCACATGTATAGGTGCATTTTGACCTGAATGATTATCCATTGTTGCCGTCCGTCTTGTTTTGCACCTGGCACCTTCCTTCTCGCCGCTCCCTCCTGTCGAGATATTTTCTTTTCCCCGTCTCCTCCCCCGAACCCCAGCGCTTGCTTCTGTTTATTATATTGAACAGAGATGGGTGAAGAAGAGGAGAGAGGAGGAGGGGGATAGTGAATGTGGCGAGAGGGCATGAGAGCATGTGTTGGGGTGGGATGGAGAGTATGCGAGACAAAAAGGATAATGAATAGTGCCCACGTGTCAGTGAAAGCTCAACCCCCTAACAAATTCACAGTTGATTTCATTGATCCTGTTTCACATAGGCAAGCTAATTTATTCAGCCTGTACCAGACACACAGTTCCTCTGCATGATTATTTCAGCCACCTTTTTCAAATACTCTACATCCTTCCATACTGTGTGTTTTGGAATGTTTTAATGTGGGCATGTTTTCATTCCAGAGGGGGATTATTTTTCCATAGATCAAGGCCATGCGCACATTTCCTCATGTCTCTTCTTTTGGCTGTTGCATTACTGACTGTATATATATATATATGTAAAAAAAAAAAAGAATTTATACATTTATCCATCTAACGCTTTCACCTCTTCTTTCCCGTTACCACCCCTTTCTACTTTGTGTTTTGCATTCTCTTGTCTTCACATGCTTCATCACCGTCAACATTTTCTTCTTCTTCTTGTCACTTATGGAAAAACCAATGCCTCGTTCTAGCGCGGTTATAAAGGGAAAATATGTTTCTAAAAAAGAAGTCATGGTTTCTCTCGTTGCAGAGAAGAAAGTACACTCGGCTGAAAAGGGGGAGAGGTAGAAATCTGTTGGAGTCTGCTTCATTAAAGTTACAACACCCCAGAGGACAAGGGTTAGAACCAGGAATATCTATGTCTGCTTAGCTTGTTGCTTGTTTCTTACAACCTCTCCTCCACCACCCACAGTGGTTCTCCACAGCCCACCACACATTCCTGACCCACATTCCTCTCTATATTGCAGCTTCCATCTCGGTTCATAAGCAGTCTTCATTTCCAGATTCTTGACTCTAAACAGCACAGCTGGCTTTGAAATGGGCTTTTTCTTTAAGTTGGTGCCGTGTTTAGCAGGAGTTAACAGAACAGCAGACGGCAAATGAAGGCAGTGGGGAGAAACAGGTGCCTGGGGGAAGTGTTTGTTGTAACACTGGCATCACCAAGCTACACATACCCGGGAGAAAAGAGGGTGTTATGTTCATTTTGTAGTTTCTTTGTGCACAGAAGACAGTTAGGAAATTCTCTTTACAGTTAGGAAGAAATGGATGTTTCATGTCTAGTCACATGATTAAACATCTGCGTTTCAATCGGTCAGTCCCTGGGCCCGCTCAGGCAATCTTCACATTTGCCCAGAATATCTGCTGTCTTCATGTTCATGAGTTCATGAGTGTTGAGGATTTGTTTCAGTTCTGCCTTAAAACCCCTATGTGTAGGGTTTCAAGTAGATTTTAAGTAATCTATTAACAATTTTAGGTTATTTTATTCAAAAGTATTAATTAATTAGTAATCGCCTCCATCCAAAAAACGGCAGTGTTCTTGGAGCAATTATATTCACCTTATTATGTACATTGGGTTGGTAAGCCGCTGTAGGTCCGCCATGTTGCACCGCCGTTTTAATAATACGGGATTTGTGGAAGGACATGTTAGCAGCTTTGCCGTTTTCTATATGAGTTTCATGGGGGGAGGGATGATCGGTCATAAATAATTATTTAGCGCTGATCATAAGTTTGTACGAACCTCCGTGTCTTGGAGACGTCGCCTTTTTAACTCCTCTATTCAGCGACGTCCTGGACCAGGTCTATTTGCTTGCGGCTGCGGTATTCCTCTCCCCCTCCCTCTCCTGCTTCTTCCTGGTTAAATGTATATCAACCCACCGACAGATGGCAGTAAATCCCCAAATCACATCCTACACATAGGGGCTTTAAGTTCATGTCAGGGGAAATTATATTTTAGACAGAAAAGGGTGACTGCATGCATGGGAGAACTCTGTGACAACTGTCCTAAACTTCCAGTGTGCAGAATTGTGCTGGGAACATAAAATCTTTTTCACCTGTACTGTTTGTTACATCTTTTTCTTAGTAGGTGAGAATGAGCATCCATCTAACCCAGATGCCATGGCTACTCTTTAAATGCTGCTGTTTACATACTTACTGATGTGTGAAGTGTGTTGCTATCCTTAAAGCCCAGACCCTGTGGGTGGGTGTTCAGCTGACAGATGGCTTGAGTAATGGTCCTAATGTTATCTGCCAATTTACTGCCACTAATTTGTTTACACACATTATGCGCTTGGATAGTGTAACATTTAAGACCTGTATTTACAGCAGATAGAAAAATAAACACTTCACCTCACTGCCTGGGCACCAACCTGATGGGAACACATTTCTGAATCATAGCTTGCTGGACTTCACTGACTGTTGTTTTTGTTTTGTTTTGTCTTGTCTTTGCCCTCTGTCATTCTCAACACAGAAAAAGAAAAGCGAGTTAAGTTAGGTTCAGATGGAGAAGGAGCCAGTAACTCTCAGTCGGAGAGCTCAGCCAGCCTGGCCAGTCTGAAGGGAGGAGGTGAGTCATGTCAGCTATCATCCTGTCTCCGTCCCTTACTTGTCACTTGTCTCCTCTCGCAGCAATTTTAGCCTCAGGGAACAAAGAGTGTCCAGTTGCTTTTCAAAGGTTGGCCTATTTCAAGGCTGCTGGTCAGCTGACAGTGATATACATTTGTTTACTTATTCTTTGTCACTACAAGCAATTTGGCGACTGAAGAATAAACCACAAAAGACATTTTTAGGTGATTCCGATGCTAATGGTAGTGATGATACTGCAATCTTGCTGTGGAGCCTTGACATTTAATGGTAATGTAAAAGCTGTGTATGTGAACAAACCCTGTGAATGAATGTCTCAGTATGTAGAAAAAGCATGGGAAGGTCTATATCTTTTGTGACCCCATTGTTCGTTGTATTTACTATGATTCCATGACTTCAGATGGGACTCATGCCCTCTAAACATGTTGACGTCCACTGAGCCAGAGAAGCCTGACTGCATGGCTTGAGATTAAATTAAATGAGAAATGTCCTTTGCCTTGGGCACAATGACTGCGCAATAATTCCCCATAACCCCTTTCTTCTGTTTGTGTATGCCTTTTTCCTGTCACTGTTTCGTAAGCTGGCGGTCAGTGTTGCGGCGTTTTCCCCTGATCGTTATGCTATTGGAGGCTTCTATTTGAGAAAGACACAACTCCGAAACCATCAGCTTTGTACAGAGCTCCGTCTCTGGCATCCTGTCACAGCAGAATCTCTATAAATCAGCTCTGGCACTTTATTTGCGGCTTGTTGCCCTGTGTATATAGCATTTTATAACCAATATGGCTTTAAGGATGATCCCTTGTGAAAAGACTTGACGAACTGGGCATCGGAAGCAGATTTTGGTAACGCAGAGACTTGATATCCATTTGAGCTAACCCTATCCTGCCACCCATTTGGTTTGTCATTTATAGACATTACATTGCTAATGTAAATAGGCGTACTAATACAGCAGAATAATATATGGTAAAAGGTACTGAATGCTTTTTGAAATGGGTTTATTCCTTCTCGCCAGAGGTTTTCATCACCAACTGTAAATCATTGAGAACTATAGCGCTATCACAAGGTTACATTTATGTACCCTTCACTGCAGATGATCAAATGACATGATACTGAGTCAGAGGGGCTCTCAGGATTAGCAGTACTGTCAGAGATGAGTCAGCTTTATTCACGAGACATGATACTTTCACCTCTTTTCCCATGCCAGACTTCTGAGAGCGGCTGCAGATATAAATGCCACTTCTCCCTACGTTAGCCTGACTCCTCTTTTATGCAAACATGCAAAGCTGATATCTTGGAGGCATTGACTTCAAATGAGCATTGACCCCCCTCCTTATCTATAGATGTCCCCCGATACCGTCAAGAGAATATTTTCACTGCCTTTCAGCTTACTGAATGAGGCTACTGTTGCTTGTCCAGTCAGTTAATAGTTAGCTACATCCACATCTGTCTCTTGAGGCACTACAGGAAAACTGACGTACAGTTATTCAGAAAGAATGAACAGATTTCATTACGCAATATTTTAATAAGGAAAAGAAATAGAAAACTCCAGCCAAGTCACAAGTACTCCACTCACAATCAACTTTTATTTCCTGTTCTAGAGGTGTTGAATGTGGCCACCACCTGCTGAATGGACTACATCAATGCGATAAGACAATTCCTCCCAGACGTCTATCAGTATAGCATAATCCACTGAGTTGAATGTTGTTGTTGTTCGATGTTTAAGGTCATCGAGGTTAGATATTCAAAACTCCTCTTTGAAGTAGTCACTAACTCCTTCCATAACGTTACTTGAGAACTGAAGCAATGCTTCATGAAATCGGTTCATTCTTTTTTGATAACTCTATATAACACAGGCGTGTACTAAAGTTTGGTTGTGTGTGAATTCTCCAATGATGCATCATTATGTGGCTACCATAATCATTTATTGATAAAGTGTAACTGGAACTGCATAAAGTAAAATGAGGAATGTGAATGAAAACACAATTATTATAACTTAATGGGCACCAATCCATTTATGAGACCATTATACAACTGTACTTGAAATGTTTGCTATTACTATATTAATGTATTTGTCTGTTGAAAAGATGCAACTATTTATATTAAAATACCTTCAGAGTTGCCTAATTTCTTGAGATAAGTAAATGAAAAACAACAACGTGCAGTGAAACACAAAATTCAGGATGCTATACCTTTTAAATGCATCTAGAATACAAATACCATTAATACCAATATCTGGGGACTGAAGTTGGTACGTTTTTCATGTTTTTTTAACTTCATTCTCGTCACTTTCCATCAACTGTCATGGGCAATGCAACATTATTGTAAGGCTATTGTATTCCAAATTATTAATATCCCAAAATGTTGGTCCCATCAATTGCCAAGATATATAATGTGGAGATGGGACTGTTCCTCAACTGTAGGTACCAAATTAGTCCGTTAAAAATGACTCAAAATGGTGCAGATACGCACGCCCGCACTCTGAGACATTCCAGATTCATGATATAGATTACAAACATGAACAAATGAATATAAATTGGATTGTGAGGATAGTGAAGATTCAAATATTGCTGTTGTAGCATCACTTTTTACTGTTACTTCAGTATTCAACGTGAGCTTAAAATTGAAGGAAAATAAGAGTTGACACATTATTGACACACATAAATCATCGGTGAAGGCCATTATAGACCAATCCCATTTCAGATCAGCGGCGTCAGTGAGGTTATTCCACGCTCACTTATCACAAGGTGACAATCCACAGATGTACACGTCAATGAGATGCACCCTCGGACAAGTGGAGTCACAGTGGTCGTGCATGCTTTGCTATGTAGTGTTGCACAAGTTTGGTAATCACAGGACCAGGCGAACGGTTACATGCAGACAATCCATCTTCATAATTACACTCGGCGCCGTTCCAGTTAATATAGTGCTCTAATTACATAGCAATTTAGGTTAATGGTAGTTGTAAAAAGTTGCATGTAAATGTACATACTGGTGTTTGTTTTGTGTTGCAGAAGTGGCCACGGGGAAACTTCTTGATTTGGCAGAGGGGGCCAATGCGGCGCTGGTCCACTCAGGAACAAAACCATCTGAATCGGATCCCTTTATGGTGCATAATCACGCAACAGAGAACAACAATACTGTATGGGTAAGAGGAGAGTCAGGCTGGTCGCTAAGTTTCAGTCTGCGAGGGCTCGATAAGATGGAAACCAGAAGAATGCTGCGCTCCTGGGGAAAGGGAAAGCAGTGAATAATTGGCCGTTGCGCTCGGTGATGTACTGTACCTGTTATATTCAAAGGAGTGGATTCGAGAGCCGTTCAAGCTGCTACGCTGGGCTAGACAATACCCCATTGAACAGAACTGGCCTTATCTACCGGTCACATAGCTGGAGAGGGTGTGGGGCCATAAGTAGCCTAGACTAACCTCCCACGACCATGGCAGGCTCAAGAAAACTTTGCTAGTGTATACTTACTTCTCATAATGCTAAGACTCTGTGTACTTTTACTGAATAACACATGTCCTAGCAAAGAGTTGGCTGTACATGCAAACATTTTCATGAATAAGCACTGTTTACCTTTGTGTGGCCAAGACAAACTTTACCCTTTTCAATGTGTGTTTTGTCTGGCAGGAGCTGGAGGATGGTCTGGACGAAGCTTTCTCAAGGTGAGAATAAGTGTGGGGCTGGTGTTTCCCTAAAGCCCCGGCTCTGCTCCACAGCCACACACTGTGTTGTTCTGAAAATAGCCACCTGTGGTTTGGGCCTGCCCTCCATCTCTTGTACTAAACACCACTGCTCCGTCTGCTTGCTTCAGCTCGGTGCCCTCCCATGGACGGGAGACCGGCTCCTTTTACAGGCCCTGACACGGCCGACACCCAGCCTGAGTCATGCTGCTTTTGTAGGCTCAGTTTACCCACAACCTCTCAGGCCCACGCACTGATTTCATGAGCTCTCACCCTCGTTAGTACAAATGCATGCTGAAAAACAAATCATCACAGCCTACACTTATTTCTAAAACCAAGAAACAGATAAGTATTGAAGGCATTAT
The DNA here is from genome assembly GCA_029814505.1 of Siphamia roseigaster. NCBI lineage: Eukaryota > Metazoa > Chordata > Actinopteri > Kurtiformes > Apogonidae > Siphamia > Siphamia roseigaster. The sequence goes on along the minus strand of JAPTYR010000016.1, from coordinate 16,416,093 downwards.
CCTATTTTTCTGCTTTAGCTTTGACAGGAAAGTGTGTCGTCCCCGGTGACTGGAAATCCTCACTTTTTTTCCATGACATCCACGAGCCATTCAGACCAGAGCCCGAGTCCACTATGATGAATGTTCCAATTTAGTCCGCATCAGTGGCACACACAGATAAGACACGGTGGTCCGTAGCTATCTAACTGTTTACCACTATTTATTTTCGACCCCCATAACAATTCGTTCAGTCCTTCACTACAGCTTTTCATTCCCTCTGCTAATTTCACTGTGGCCTTCTATTGCTCTCACTTTCATTTAATGGAGGGAGAATGGGCTCCGCAGTCTGTAATCAAGCCCTAAGAGGCCATTTCAGCCCCTTTATCAGATGATTATTTGTCTGCACACACTATAATTACACCCCAGAGCTGTTAATCTCCCTCTCTATGATTAATAAGGATGCTCCCACTATAAACAGTAGTGTATCGAGATGCAGATTTTTGCAGGGCCAGGCTGACATCTTCATCAATCCAAAGCATCTGTTTACACTGTGTAATATCAGGATCAGAAAGCGCCGAGATGACTTGATGATACTGATAAAGGATGGTACATGTATTATCTATACATTACCTGATGGCACACATGTTTGTGCCGTTTGATAGAAGATCCAGATTAATGAATGGGATAAAGATAGATGTGCCTTTTCATGATTATTCTTTCTATATCTTTGTCACATAAGGGTATAAACAGTGGAGATTAAGTGTCTTAGGGTGTGAATTTGAGAAACGGGGTGTGTATATGATTGCTTTAAGATCTCTTTAAGTTCTTGCTTGTCTCACAGTTGAGTTAAAGACCAAAACAGTGAGGGAACATGTTTTCCTAACTCTTGATCAAAGTAGCCAGTGTACACACAGTTCAGAGGCACACGGCCCTTTCAACATGCTCAAGATCATGTATTAAGCAGCAACTTGTGGGAATCATGAAAACATCTGTTCCTTTCCCGGCAAACTGGGGTTCTCTGAGGATCAAAGTATCTGCTAGTTTGATTCCGTGTAATCATTTTTTTTTTTTTTTTTTTTTTTGCCTGACTTTACAGATTTCTTATAAGAGCTGATCAGTTTTTGATTTGTTCCGTCTCACCGGGTTGGTTCACGCTTTAAGTTTTGGATCCTTGTGGTGTGATGTGAGAGACGACACTGCCATCTTCTGGTTGTAGTTTACTGATTACCTTTAGAGATGGAAAGGCCTGTGAGGCACCTGTTGAGTCACTTTGATGATTAACATGATGTTTTCTACCCTCCTGAATTGGTATCATTTGGACTGATTATGTATATCGACCGGTTAAAAGTTTGGGATCAGCCACATTTTTCCATTCCCAATGTCATTGACAATGCAGTGAAAATGATGAAATTTAATATCTC
>JAPTYR010000016.1:16100598-16112797 GCA_029814505.1 Siphamia roseigaster | reverse complement strand
ATAAATATATGTAGTTATTTTCATAGCTTTTTATTAGATCTGGAGTTACGCGGTGGCACAGAGTGAGACCTCTCTACTCCACACAACTATGTGTGCGGCGTGACATCACTTTGCAACAGTGACACCATTGGCTGAATGTCGTCAAGTGGGCGGGACAAAACAAGGAAGTAGCTACTAGTTGCACAAGTATGTCGGCTGCGTGTAGGTATTTTAAAGTGGATGAATAAAAACCCTGCGATTGCCAAATGTGAGATATGCAAACTTCGGATTTCAAGAGGTGGGAAGGAAAAGGCTGCATTTAATACGACTAACCGGATACGGCACCTGAAAAACAAACACGACACTCAATACAGTGAGTTTACCGAGGCCACACAGCCGAAGCTGAGTCAAGTTGAGGTGATGTTATTTCAAATTTTTATATTTAACATTTCCTGTTGCACTACTCCAAGTCCAAAGTGAAAGAAGTATTTTATTTATTACTTAAACGTTAAAGTGCTCTTTTTAAGAATTAAATGTTGAAATAATAGGAATAAAATATAAAATAAGGGGCATCTTGGATCTGTTTCCCTGTTCTTTATTATTTTTTAAATTGTACATGAGAAGTATCGGATCGGGACTCGGTATCGGTTCCAAATGAAGTGACTCTGACTCGGGGGCCAAAAAACCTGATCGGGACCCTAGTTTTCTTCATATTCGCTTACTAATATGTTGCATAAAGTCCTAATGGCATAATTAGTTTAAATAAGTACCACATAAATCAAGGTATTTTTTGTGTATTCCAACTTTTTACTCAGCTTAAGGATGTCATAAAACATTGCGAGCTTGAACTCTTTCCAAAGAAACAATGCTGAGTAATATGAGGGACAAAACTCATCCGAGAAACAAAGACAAAGCACAAACCTACGGATAGGTGTAAAATACATGTGCAATTGAGTACTATAGTGCAACCACATGCAGCTCATTATCCTGTAGTTATGGGTCTCTGGATGCTTGTAGCGATATAAGGATGGCGACACACAGTGGTCTCAGGTGTTTCATTAAAGCTGAAAATAATTCCACGATGAATGGAGCTCAATTCCTACCATAACTAGCACTATAGCAGAAAGCAGCAACACACACATACACACACAGAGTGAGAGAGAGAGAAACACCCTCATTATCAGTGCCTGTGACTGAAACCACAAACCATTTTTTAAAAAGCACAGCAGTGACAACAGGCCTCACTTAAACAAGCTGTATGTGCAGGTAATTTACCCTCTGATGTCCTTCAGAGGAATCACCCCTGACAAAGTTCCTCACATTTGCATTAACATCACTAACAAGACGAACGGGATCTAAAATACACATGTATGCACACAACGACGCACGCACGCACGCACGCCTGTGTGTCCTGTCTGGCCAGGACTATGTATAATGGATTTCTCCTAATTGAAGATAGCCTGGGCCAGACATCTTCAGCAGAGGAAACAGATTAATGAGGTGATTTAGAGCCACATGGACACCAGCGGAGAAGGGCAGAGAAAGATCCCTCATCTCAACAGCAGAGAACACTAAAGCAGCAACATGCCTTCACAAATTATCGGTACAACTTGCAAGATGTGGCGGTAAGAACATAACTGGTGTGGCGACAAAATGTGAAACATTAAACAGCATGCAATTTGCCCCCTTACATTTATAAGCATATAAATGCATATGCAAACATACTTGACTCACACAGGGTACTGAGGCCCCATCCCCACGGAAACGATACGGGTTTTGTTTTGAAACCGTGTCAAACAGATATCACATAAAAATGGAAATGTTTCAGCAAAAAATCTGCGTTAGCATGGGGAAGAAACGTTTGCTGAAAACACCCCGATGCGCGCTGTAAGCCAGTCCCACCGGATACAAGAGAACAATAGAAGAAGTTATGCTCATGCACCCACATCCCTTTTTCTTCCGGCGCAACACACACGCTGGAAACAAACAACAACAACAACACGAAAAGCAAGTACCGCCCGTAGATATTCTATCAAGAACGCCATAACAATTAGCAATGCATTCAGCACTGCTACTCTTCCATTGTCGCTGTCTTGTGATGGGTATGGAAACGGCACAATCTTCCCACTCTGGGACCCGTATTCCAAAGATCTCGTATTGGGGTATCCATGACACCGCTCCCATCTGGACGAAAGGCCAATCCCTTAAGAAAGTTTGTTAGATTCACGCGAATTCATTCCCGTGGGGATGGGGCCTAAAACAAGTCTAGTGTGACACAGGACCAGAGATACACACATACAGTTAGTGTTGAATGCATCCTTTGTTTGTCTGTAAAAAGACCACTGTCAGAGAGTGAACAGTTCTTATTTTGTGGATGCTACTGTAGTGTAGTGTAGATTGAAAGATTTCAGATGTCTGAATCAATAGTTGCTCAGCCAATACCAAACACATACCATGCTTTTCTTTCCTTACTTCTGACATTTTCTTTTTGCATTGAACTTGGATTGAAATTTCTGATAAAGAATGGTTTTCTACCCATTTTACAAGACACTTCTAATGCAAACCCCCACACCCCCAAATTTTTGATTTGTGTACTGATTTGGGTTTTTTTTCAAGACACAACCTTGTAGTTCCAATATACTTAAAACTTCAACCTGCAGTTCATAGTGTTTTGAAAAGTAATTAAGTGTTGATATTACAGCATTTTTAAGTGTAGTCTTGTAACTGTGGAAATATCACACATTTACTCTGACTTCCTAATGAGCTATAAAGATCAAGAAAACATCTCTTGCTTGTTTTTTAGAGAATTTCTAGCCTGGCGAACCAGACTATGATATGAAATTCCTAGTCTGGGTACAATCCATAGGGACAGTTCAAGCCTATGGGTGGAATCAATGGTTGTCTTTCAAACTGCTCTGCACGTAATAGGTCAGCTCTGAGCGTCTCATATTGCCGCAGACAGGTTAGAAGCCCCCTGCGTCAGAATAGGACGCTGAGGGACACCTTGTGTGTTAAAAACCGATGCTTGGTCAGGGGGTCGGTATTTAACACACTGGGATTGAGACAGTGCTGTGACTTCTAACATTGTGCTAAGTCCCGTCCAACAAACTCACTACACAGATAGAACATTGTGATCTTGAACTGGAGCCTGCAGAGTCTCTATGGAGGGTGTCTAGACTGACTTTCCAGGCAAAAAGAAATTTGCCGCTAGAGATGGGCTAGAATTCTAGGCTGGAGAACTTCTTGTTTTGTAGCAAACTTCACAAGAGCTACATCCTAAAGAAGGCCAGAAAGTATGAAAGTAAAAATGTTTGCACGGTCAAATTATCATTAATGTGTCTGCTGCTTAATGAAAACGCTAATTAATAGGAAAAAATATGATGTATTTGAAGTCGAATTAGACAGCAACAAATGTCTACAAGCCAAAAGATCCCCGAGAGCCTTTGTAGGATACCATCAATAGTTCAGTTTATCGAGCTACTTAATGGCCAATCAACTGCGGACTGAATTAAAACCCTTCCAGTCAAAAAGGGGAGCAGAGCTGCATTTGTGAATGCAGACTGGCATGCACTGATGCACGTGCCCTTAATGGAGTAATCAAATTAAATAAAATAGGCTATTTGCCATTAAACAGCATTAAATTTGCTTGCTTGCAATCTTGATAAATTGAAAATATATGCTGCGTTGATTGGAAACTGTTGATTATTATTTGTATTCTCTTGGAGCAACAACTTCCATCTGGCATTCAGAAGGATATAAACTACTTAGCTAGAGACAGACGGGACACAAGGGAGGCGCCTCCGCAATACTAAATCCAAACGAATGCCTATCACAGCAGTTACACGCAACCACAAACATCATTAGAGTGGACAGTGGGATTTTGACAGCAAACTAAGCGGTCTGATTACAATCAAGAACTCAAAACTTTAACATTAAAAGAAATTGATGAAACTTGGAGACTGCCACAAGCACTAAGAAGATGAATGTAAGTGCATTAAGTTCCAATAGGTCTTTCTGATGAATGAGTAAACCTTACAGTTGCTTCTATCTACAGTGGATATGAGGATTAAAACAAAGCTACCATGGCACTGACACAAAGGAGTGCACTGGATCATTTAACACAATTACATTCATGGCTGCACACAGAAACTCATTAAATCATTCATTTTCCAAATCAAACAGTAGCCACTGAAGCTGTACCAACTTGACGTATGGAAGAATTAATGCTACAAGGCATCCACCTGTCAGAGAAAATTACAGGTCTGGTACTTGCCAAAAGTACGAGCAGCTTTAGAAACTCTAAAAAATTGCAGTGACAACAGAGTTTATGCAGAGCCGTATCTCCAGTCAGCCAGATATAGTTGAAAATGCATTTTTATTTTCCTGCTTGGTCTTTCCTGTACACTAATCTGGATTTTTTTTTTTTTTTTTCATTTCGGAATGTGCTTTTCTGTCCTGCCAGCTTCCAACTTCTATTTTTATTTTTTTTTTTTAATAAATTTTGTTTTCAATACTATTTCCATATTTACTATACATTCCAGCTCTTCATATATTATTACAAAAAATGAAAAGCACGTATGTGTGGTCATTCATTTCAGTGAAAAATACGAATATTGTAGAGGCCACATGGGATCATCTACACAAAGAAAAGGATAAAAAACATGACAGCCTCTGGGGTATTCTGAAAGTGTGTAACATAAAAGATTACTTAATAACGCATCCAGACAGTCAACCCTAGAGAGTTGAAGATTTACTGAATCCAAATGGAGGTTGTACTAAATACTGATTTTACATGCAGTTTTGTGTGTGTGTGTGTGTGTGTGTGAGTGTGTGTGTGTGTGTGTGTGCGTGCGTGTTTGTGTGTGTGTGTCAATACTTTTTACATATCGTGTATATTTTTTGTTAGAACTAAAGAAACACACCCATTAAACCCCTGCTAAGACTTTTGTATAGTACTCTATATTTCACCGATTCATTATAGCACTCAAAATATACTGTACAGTGTAATAATAAGAAAAATAAAAACTGTTTGACACTGACCATAAAGTATGATTTTACAGTACATCTGTAACTAGCTGAGCAACAGAAGTGAAGAAAAAGAAATGTCCCAGATATCCTGCTGTTTTGTCATACAGCACGCTAAGTACATCAAGTTTGTCTGCCTTCAATTATGACCTTGAATTCCATGCTACAGGCAACATCAGCCATCTTGTGCTTCACACAACACAACATCAGACAAATGAAGGATTATTAATGTTTTTGCTTTTTAAATAAAGCACTGTTCGCATTTTTACCCTCAAGACAGTTCCACCTTACTGTCATCAAATGGTTCCCTACTATTACATGGTGCATTCCTGTCATTCTGAGGTCATCTGCATGTTAAACACTGACAGGCCTCTGTGCTAGGGGATATGATTATGGGGGTAGTGCGTGTGCAAAGGACATCAAAACCCTGTGTGATCTCTTTTAAAGTGGGAAGGCTAGACAAGTTGAAAGCAACTGTGTTTTGCATGGACAAATCACACGACAGGGGTACCGGTTGTCTCCTTTTATTCATATTTTGCAATGATGAATGTTCCAGAAGCTTTTATAACAATTATTAGGAACATTTTGACAGTAGCTGGCTGAATTAAAAAACAACCTATAAAGCTGTCAGCAACAAATTCAGCTGACTGATGGACACCCAGTCAATGTGGCCCAGAACGATATAGACAATGAGAGAGCACTGTTTGGTCTTTGTGGTGATCAGGTTGGACCAAAGCCCTTTTGTTTCTACACTGGATGTTATCCAATTGCTCCTTTGGAGGCTGCGTCGCATACTTCACATAACCCCATTCATGGCAACAAATATGTCCAAAGTTGCAATTCAGAATGGCTTCTGATTTGCCTGATAGGCCTGTTCTATTGTCAAAGAAAGTGCTTTGTAAGCAGGATGGTTACTGACCCACACTGTTGACCTCCTGAGAGAGAAACAGGGCTTCAGTAAAAACAGCTTACCCACTGTCAAACAGCCAGACACATAAGTTCCTTTTTCCCCTGCTCACTTCTGTTGCTCCCAATTAACCTTGCTGTGAATCAGTCTGTCTAAAAAAGCTGTTACTTAAGCTGACTGCAGTGATGTAGTCCTCTATGACACCCATAAAAGACTACAAACTTTCAGAGACTTTCTATAGCTTCTCCTAGCTGATTACAGTCTCTACCGGCAGCTATCTGGGACATATTGTACCACATCAGTCCCAGGGCTGCATTTCCACATGCAGAGCGGCTCATCAGCAGCACCTGAAATAGCAGCTGTGGCCTGGGGAGGGCCGATACAGGAGGGTGCCCGGCCCCACCATCTGCTTCAGATATAGGGTTTGGGACTCGGGGAGTTGCCTGAGCCTCTTCTGGAGGTTGGATACAAGACAGGATAAATACCATCAAAGGTAATTATGAAACAGCCAATCAGTTTTTAACACAGCACAAGTTTTCAATTACAGCTGGAGAGGGATCACATGCCAGAAGGAGCTGAATATCTACAGTACATCATCCTCTGACATTTTTGGAGTATCCTGATAATCCAACACGGCTCTACTGCTATGTCTAATTACAGGGGGGTCTGCCTGTCATGTTCTTCCTTCTGATAAATAAAGTATTGCATCTGGAAAAAGTTACACAAATTAGTAGTTCATCCAAGCAATTATATATTAATAAAATATGTTCCTACTGCACACCGTGACTTGATGTTGAGTTTTGTGAAAAACTTTACCATCAACTGTTTTCTCTTAGAACCTTTAAACAATCAACTGATGGTCTCCCTGTGAGTAACAAATGCCTTGGCCCTTAGTAATATAATTATGTGCCAATACAGCACAGTAGCTTTGCTCTAAACAGTCAGAGTAAACATTTGACAAAGCCAAGTTAAAATTAAGTATTCCTGGGGAGGAACATACAAAAGTGATACTAGATCAGGAATCTTGGAGATATAAGGTTGGACTGAAGCCTGTGTCAACACATGGTAAACACCTGTACCAAAGAAGCTACTGGCACAATCCATGCAGTTTAAATGACAAAAAAATACTCTTTGAAAAAACTCAGATATAAAACACTCCTCTAACAACTAGTTCAGTAATGGTGCTTTCGTTTGTATTGAACCATTTCAGTTCAGGGCAAATAAACGATGAACGCAAGCTGAATGCACACAATATGAGCAAGGTGGTTACAAGTGGAACCCATGTGTTATATTTGATATCATAGATGAATGTCTGAGGTGGTACACACACCATACACATGCTAAAGACGAACCAGCATGCCAGTTCAGAGCAAAGTCTTTGGTACAAAGCCAGAGTTGGAAGATCCTCCATCTTCTCTAAGGTCTCTGTTTTAGAGTATTTTAGATTCTCTGTTTGTTATATTTGAAGTTTTTGTTGTTGTTGTTTTTTTTTTAAATGAAAATAGACTCCTTCACACAACCAAAAACATATTGAAACTTGAAAAAAAGCACTCGGAGAGCGCAGACCTCCGCCAAGCAGCTCAGTTTCCCCGTATTCGGATTTCCACCTAAAATAACAGTCCTACAATTATTTTGTCTACATCTTTAGATTCCTTGACCATGAAAATGTACCTCTAACAAGTGGATTCATGTTGATATCATTATTAGTTCAGTATTTGTTCACAAAATTGTCTTTTTCAATAATGGCGTTTTTTTTTTCCAGAACGTCACCAAAATCCTAAACATTCCCTGAAAATTTCAGCAAAATCTGTTTTTTGAGTTATTTTGCAAACAAACAAACAGACACACAAACAAGCAAACACACAAATGCTGGCAAAAACATAACCTCCTTGGCGGAGGTAAAAAGGACTGTATCGATATTTATAGATATTTATTAAAATATGGTGGAGCTTCATTTTTCTTTTTGTTTATATTTTAGTTATTCTTATTCAACAGTGTTTTATGAAATAATGGTTATTTGTGGCATCCTAAAAGCACGTTTTACTGTCTGAGAGAGGCAGGTGTTCGTTCCTGTGTTGGAATTGTACAAAAATAATGTTATAATGTTAGTTATGGACTCTAATAAAATATGAACATTTGAGCAGGATCTTGAACTGTGATGACTCTCAAACATAATTTAAGATTCTGAAGGGGAAGATTTGGTGATATAGCATTAGATCCTGTTCTGATCAAATGAAAATTTGCTTAGTATTTGTGGATATTTCTGGTGAAATAAAAATTTTCTGTAAAGTAATCTTTTAAAAAAAGAAACAAAACAAACAAAAACTTTCCTTGTTAACAATATCCTGATATGTCCTGATTAGGGCTGTGCAGTTAATCAACTTTAAATTGAAACTGGATTATTTAATTAGAATGATGTATTAAAAAGGGTAATCATCAAATCAGATTTCATCTATGGGGTACCGGAGGCTCCTCCTCCTAACTGTGAGAGTCCACAGCCTTTGGTCTCCACACACCAATAGAAAAATGCTGTTTGATAAGGACAGTGAGAAGTTTGTGGCTAAAAATTGCAGGAGCAAGTCGGTTGTGTGGAATGGATATGGTTTCAAAGTTTCAGATGAAGACCAAACTATTCCTTGTAGTAAATTCAGCATGAAAGCAGTATCAGTCAAACACAGCCATACAACCCACTTATTTTAGCTCCTCAAACATCAGTACACACCAGAGTGGGAGCACTGAGTGAAAATAGGGTTTTTTCGAGGAAAAAAATCTGGATTTTATTTATTAGTTTTATTGCATTTATATACAACAATAACAACAACACAGATGGGGAGTCACATTATTAGTATTTCATCCATTCTTTGTTGTTTTTCTGTGTTTTTGTCGCTGTTTTGGGTTCTGAATGAAGTCAATTTTCTGTATTTTTCCTCAAACTATGCCTACTGCCTGTTTTGTGGCCAATATCCTGCAGTCCTAATTGTGATATATTCTATCATGATCCGAGTATTGTGATTTGTATCATATTGCCAGTTCTTTCTAATACACACAAGCTCAAATTAAAGTTGAGGGTTATTATACCAGAAACAGCGAAAACTGAAGAAAAGGGGACTTTTTCCAGCAAAATCTATCATTAACTAAACATAAACCAAGTGTTTTCATCCACTGTCATTGATCAAACTTCATGGCTTTTACTGGTGAATCAATGTCGTAGAAGATGACAGTGTTTCCGTGGTAACTATGGAGCCTCTGAGCATCCAAATCAGACATATCTGACGACCATGAAAAGATGAAAAACTGCATTTTACACCAATTGTTTAGATGGATTGGTAGGATTATTAGTTCTAAAGTTATGAAACAGTTTATAACAATAGATGCTTATGGCCGGTGGTAGATGTTTGGGTCTTTATAGGTTAAAAAAAAAAACATGACTTTAATCGACGCTGCTCTCATAAACGGGTTCAGCTTCCTCACTGAATGTTATCAATGAAGAGACCCACAGCTCATTAAATGCTGTTTAAGTCTGATCATCATCAGTGTAAAGAGACGCATCTTTTTGCATGCTGTTAGGTGTTTCAGCAGATGTTGGAATCCATTTTGTTAAATAAAGCTGACTTCATCAGGCTTCACTGCTTCATTCATTCATTCATTCATTTTACATCCCCTATGCAGCAGCTGCTTTTATTCACCATTAACAAAATCCTGTACACTGACACGGGGGCTAGATATACTTCCATTACAGACTCCCCTCTGGGTCCTTCAGTAAAAGGTTCTCAGTTATCTCACGAGACATAATAAATGATTTATTGATCAGGTCAGTGTAGTTTATTGATAACACTCATGGATTTAGATTTTTTTCCCCCCTTCCTTTTCTTTATCTCTCTCTGGGTACTCTGTGCTCCCTTTCTTTTTTGTCGTTGTACCATCCATCTGCTGTCCCTCCCAGGCTCGGTGAGTCTGCAGTGTGATGTAGAAGGAAGGTGTGCGTGTCGAGTCGGGGTGACAGGGGAGAAGTGTGACACATGTCTGGCTGGCTTTCATTCTCTTGGACCTGGCGGCTGCAGGTGAGCAATATGAAAAGTCAAAAGCACAGATTCACAGACATACTGACACATACAACCGGCCAAAAAACACTGAAAAAGTGACATATTTAAAACTAAACAAGCATGGCTGCAAATCGGTAAAGAATGTCACGACAGCAGCTCAAACAGATGTGATGAACAGTGTTGTGAGTAATGTGTTACAAAAGTAATGCGTTACAGTAAGACTGGTTTTTACAATAACACTGGGTTAATAAGCAATTTACAGCAGGCTAATATTTTACTTGGTAAAGCACTTGCATTAAAATACATTTCTTTATCCATAATTTGAAAGAAAAGAATAAAAAAAAAATCTTTCAATCAGTCGCTTCTTATCTTATTTATATTTTTGTTTACTTAGTTTAGTAGGATCATAAAAAGTGCAAATGTAAACAACCAGTGTTAAACTGTTACAAAAGTAAAGCATTACAGTAATCCTTCATTTCCACTGCATCCGTTACGCATGTATTGCATTGCAACTGCGTGGTAGCTGCATTACAACCAACAATGTCCATTCTCACTGCATAAGACCGGGCTTACAGCAGTAGTCGAGCTGCAGGCGAACTCTCACTGTAATGATCGCAAGAATTTGTGGGACTTCGCAAAATCACGCGAGATCTCGCAAAGTTCCATGAATTCTCACAGTCATTGCTGTGAGAGTAGTAGTGAAAACAGATCCAGCCTCACCATAATCTATTGTTCCTCCCAGTTGAGCAAGGCAGCAGATCTTTGAGTGTGGAGTGTTTGGTGTTTCCACAATGGAAAAGTCATTTGTTGAGTTCAACCCTGGCTCAGCCTACTATTGATGACAGTGATATTTGATTGCTTTGTGAACTGAGTTCTTTTATTTTGGAAAAGTAACCGGGTGTTTTATTTAGAAATACTGTTGTCAACATCTGCTGCTGCTTGGGCTGCACTGAGGGGAAGTTATACATTTCCTTACAGCGTCCAACAAAAATAGAAGCCTTGCGTATTTGTTGTTGTGGCTGCCGTAAGCGAGCCACAGTGGGGCCGTAAGTCCGCCGTAGTCAGTGGGAACACTTTCATTGATTATGGTGTTACTTTTTTTTTTTGCAGCTGCCGTGAGCATCTGTAATGTAATGCAATGGATGTGGTGCAAATGAGGGGCAACAGATTACTGTGGGGACAGCTTTTATGATGAGTCTGTACATAACTGAAAAGTAATGCAGTAGTCATGTAACACATTACAATTCTGAGACAGTGATAATTTAAGGTAAGTATTTACTTTTAAATAACAGTGAAGTAATCTTTAATATATTACAGTTGGGAAGTAACTTGCCCAACACTGGCCCTGCTTATAACTGAGCTACAGTATAGATTGAGTAATGTATAGAGGATAAGATTGCTAAGATATCCTGTTGTATTTGTCCAACTAACCACAAGAGGAATAAAAGTCATCTTTTCTTAAAACCAAAGAACCTCTCTTTGGTTTTTCCACATGTTGATTAAAGACCCAGAGGTACATGAGGAGTGAGACTCAGGGGAGTCCTTTAAACCCTCACAGCCAACATTCTTCTGGGCGCGTGTCATCAGACTACTCGAGCATGTCAGGAATGTAAAGAAAGACAGAAATGGAAAGACACAGGATGAAGGATAGAGATGGTTTAAATAAGTCAGTCACCCTAGAGTGGAGCTCAGAGAAAGCATAAGAGTTTGGTTTTGCCTGGGTTTACCCGTATTCATTCTTCAACAATTCAGAGGGGTTTTTGCCCTCCTGAAAACCACCGAAATGTATGTTGTTTCGGGGGGAATCAGTGTAACTTAGGCTTCCATTAATCTAAACAATCCCCCTGACTTTTCACCTTGTACTGTGTAGTTTTATCCTTAGGAGACCATACAACTCCCTGTGAGGGAATTCAAATAATAAATATCTAAACATTCTTCTCAACTCTGTGGAATGTGTGTATTTGTACGAGATAAGATGACAGAACTGATTGTCACATCATTTTCATTGTAGAAGAATGTGGTTATTTGGATATCATACACTTGCATTCAAACAAAACTTAGATGAATGGCATAGACTTTGGTGAAAACTCATTTCATGTATTTATCAGTAGAGGGTCTTAAGCCCAGTTTATGGTTCGCCTTGCGGTGATCTATGGACCTGACTGGCTGGACATGAAGCCTCTAATCCCGCCCCATCTCGCCCTCACCCCGCCTCCACGGAGCTGCCGGGTGCCCCAACCGAGCT
>JAPTYR010000016.1:16059952-16070063 GCA_029814505.1 Siphamia roseigaster | reverse complement strand
TCCCCCATTAAGAGTAAAAAACTTGGAATCCCTTATTATTTCATACCACAGCGCTTTCTAATTGAATGTCCACTCAATTTGCAATCCTATAAAATTATTTTTTTTTGTTGTTGTTGTTTTTGAAAAGAGCATTTAATAATCTCTTGGAGTGGTCTGGTATGTGGCAAAGTTATGACTACCCCTTGAGGTCAAACCTGGTCAAAAGCCTCTGAGAAGACTTGAATTCCCACTGTGAGACCAGCTTTTTATTGTGCTGATCAAACCAAAAACATCCCTTTGAAATGTGACAACCTCATATATAGAGCTCATTTCAGCAGAAGCCCAGCTCCCACATCAGAAAGCAAAGAAGAATTCCGAAGCTGTGACTGGTGTATGTATATCATCCTAGTCCAAAAAACATATTTCAAACATGTTGTCTTCTTTCTTGAGTCATTTTGGGGGAATGTATCGAGCATCGGGGAGAGTTAAGTTGGGTGGGGGCTGTTGTTTTTTAACCCCTGGGGGTGTATTCACTGAATGGATGGAGATCATTTTCTGGGTGGCGTATGCATGCCTTACATACTTTCACTATGACATGTGTGTGTGTGTGTGTGAGTGTGTATCTGTGGAGGAGGCAGTTCTGCGTGCAATCAGATTGGTGGAAACAATGACAGAAGAGAGACATATGGACCGACAAAGAGATGCTTCAGAAGAATATGGGCTTTAATAGGAGGAAATCATAAATTTCACTTAATGAAGTTCTATAAAGATGACAAGCAGACAGTAGCATTTTGTTAACATGGGTTCATCTGCGGGATAAAAAAGGGCCTCACTGATGGGAAAAAGGGATAATTTGGTTAAGGTTGCCAGAATTAAGAGTAATGGCTTGCAAATGAGGCAGCTGGCAAATAAAACAGGCATGTATGAACTTACGGGACTGTAAAAGACGATACACTGACTTATCTGTGTTACATATTTACTGGACGGACGATAGAAACGGCCCGTACGCTCTCATAACTCAGCTCAAAAGATACGACCCTTGACCTTCCCGGATCACTGAGGGAACCCAGTGGTCTTGGCCTTCCGAAAAGTGCAGTGTCACTGCTGCGATCGTGGGATTCACTCGTCTGGCCAAGAGACCTCATTACTGGTTGACAGGCTGATTCACTGTCTTTCTGTCTGAGTCTGTGACAAAGCAGCCCCAGTGCCATCGGAAGGTCTCCAATGATTGTGTAGCTGGCTGCGTGTTATGTAACTAGTTTACTCTTGGAAACATGGGCCCGTCGCTCACAATACATAATACATCCATTAAAATTTCTCATCTGTTGTGACACCGTTGAATTTAACCCTTCTGACCATCACTTTAAATCATCTTATTTAACAATTGGACAAAGCATATCTGTTTGTATAAACTCCATAAAGCATTATCATCTTTCACTGACGAAATAAAATCGAGGAAAGAAGAGTCTTTATTTGTTTTCGCTCAGTAATTACTGTACGCTCACCACAATCCACTTCTTGTGCAATATTCTCTGTATGTTCCTGAGTAAGTTAAAAAAAAATCCCCATAATTATTGCTGATAAAGTTTACAATGTGTACACTTTACACTGTCTTTTAAAATTATTTATGATGTTTTATCTTAATTTTAATTCTATTATGTTCTTTTATTTTACATTTCTTGACCACATTGCACTTCTTCATGGTCTGTCCTGTGTTATTTGTTGTTTGCGTTCATGTTGTGTTGTGTGTGTGATCTTGCTGCACTTTTAATTGCCCCTTTTGGGGACAATAAAGTTGAAATTGAGTTGACTTTAATAGTATGTTACTAGTTTATAATGACAATTTTTACTCCTAAGTTGCAGGATTCCTTATTTATTTGTTATATTTTTCTGTTATTGTTCTTTTTCTTGTACGCTGTAGTAAGTATATTTAACTTTTTTCTTCTGACATTTACATGTAGTAAGTATATTTAACTTTTTTCTTCTGACATTTACATGCAGTAAGTACATTTAACTTTTTTCTACTGTTTCTTTACAGACAAACGGTGAATAGGAGTCTTGAATATCCTTGTGTTATAGCTTTTACTTCCATTCAAGCTTAGAAAATTTATTTGATTTATTGGCCACAATTATGTCAAATATACAATGTTATCATTAAATATGTTGTGCGATACCTGGGTGACTTATGTTTTTGGCAGTAGATTTGCAACAAGTGATGAGTAATTGATGATGAACGCTGAAAAACTTTGCAATAAGATGTAGATCTGAGAGGGTGGATGAGTGTCTTGCTGGTCCTCCAGTTGAGTAGCAGACTGTTGCAGGGAGAAGTGAGGCCCCACCCACGGCTGCTGATTGGACAGAATCTACCTGCCACGCCCATGGGCGGAGACTCGGGTCGATTTTGAGGCGCGGTTGAAATACTCACAGTCGTATCCCTGACATCCTTTAATTTGAGCTCAGCCGCCGTGGGGTTCACACTCACAGAAGGGGGACCTTGTTGTTTCTGATCCTAGCTAGGGAGCAGGAGAACCGGTCGGATTTTTCACCTCTTTGGCTCAGACTTTACCTGATCCCAGAGCTGGATTTTTAAAACTCCAAACTCTTTGAGGTTTTTGTTTTTAGATTTTTATTTTTTGTTCACAACATCTAAAAGAAAATGGGAGCCCACATGTCCAAGGGTGGAGTAGTTGTTCAGGGGAAAGCCGCCGCCGACCCTGCTGCTGCCAAAGCCAACGGCCAGGTGAGTAGAACAGGCCGGATGAGGTGCGGGTCTGCGGGGAGCCACATGGCCCCGGACGCCCATCGCCCAGCACGGGTCCCTCTGTGGGGGCTCCAGCAGCGACGGGCTCCTGGGGATGGAACTCACCCAGACCCTCCTCTAAGATCACATCTAATGTATTATAAGAGCCTAAAACCTACTGTTGAACCCCCCCTCCAACTTTTGCATGAATCAGAAACCGTCTCAATCCAGGGGACCTCCAGCCGTCGAGTGGCCATGCTCGTCCCCGTGCTGCGCGCACCAGCCCCGCTTTTGTTTAATTCCGTCTGCTGCTCCCAAAGGGGCAATTCACGCGTAAATTACACGAAAAAACGCCAGAGTTGGGTCGTGCCGGGTGTTTGGAGCATGTTTTCTCTCATGAGTTGGTAGTAGTCGATCAGATATTCGTGTTCACGTCGAACAAAAGATGCGGTGCAAAGGATGCAAATGCGCTCTGCTGGAGGCGCATTTGGAGTTGCAAACAAAGCGCGAACAGGCGCCACTTCAGACCACATTTCTACACGGTACTCCCTCACCGACACCCAGACTAGGTGTTCTGTCGAGATAAAAGTAAAAATGCAACAGTCTGAGCCCAGATCAGAGGATACATTATATGATATTTGATGAGATATTCAGGATTATGTGTTGTGGATATGATTTCCTTGCTTGTAATAAGGGAGATGAATAACTTGAGTGTGAATTTTTTTGGTTTAGATTGTGACCTTGGCTTTGTGGCTGACATGAGTGATATATGCTGGTTGTTTTGAACAGACTGAGCCTCAGACAGAGGAGGTAGATGTGAGCTGCAGCTCCTGGATGAGGGCACAAACCAGGCTTCATGGGGATTCCTTTGTTCCCCAACTTACGTGCTTGTGTTGACGTTTTTGGTGGAGCACTACTGCCCCCTTGCGGCTGGTGCGTGTCGTGCAAACAGCTGTTGAATCGCCTCCTGAACCACTGTCTGGGCAGGCAGCCTGGTCTTGTGTAGCATGGATTAACTATCAGAGTAAACGGGCTAATGCAAATCTGTCATATGCCAGATCCCCTTTAGATTTATTTGCATCTGTGCAGTGGGAGTGATTTTCTGTTTCCAAAGGCTGTGTTTATTACAAGTCAGATTTGTTATTTAAATCAATCATAAATGAGTTTTTTTTTTTTCCCTTGCAGGAAAATGGCCATGTGAAAACCAATGGTGATGTGTCAGCTAAGCCCGACGGGGAAGTGGCTGCTTCAGATGGAAACGGAACAGCTGAGCCGGCCAAGGAGGGGGAGGCTGGTGCCGGAGATGCCATCGAGCCTGCTCCTGCAGCTGAGGGGGAGGCGGCCAAGGCAGAAGGCGAGGCCGCCAAGGATGGCAAGAAGAAGAAGAAGTTTTCTCTGAAGAACTCCTTCAAGTTCAAGGGTATCTCACTGAAGAAGAGCAAGAAGGGCAGTGAGGAGGGCAAAGAGGAGGCCACCTCCCCCACAACTGAGGACAAGCCTGAGGAGAACGGCCACGCAGCCAAAGAAACCAAAGAGGAGACGCCGGCCGCTGAGGCCAAAGAGGGAGAGGCAGCAGCAGCAGAACCTGCAGCAGCAGCAGCACCAGAGGAGGAGACCAAGGCAGTGGAGGAGGCTCCACCTACAGAGGCTGCCCCAGCTGAGGAGGCCGCCGCCGCCGCCGCCCCTGCCGAGGGCACGACACCTGCAGCCTCTGAGGGCGAGGCCAAGGCAGAGTGACTGCACCCTGTCACGGCACCTGAACTGATTTTCCAAGATTAAAATATATAAATATATATATGAGAGACTCGTGCCACGTTCTTAAAGTTATAAACAAAACTACAAAAGAAGACAAAGGATATATCACGTTTGCTGATTCAACCACCAGTTCACTGCCTTTTATTAGTTCTTCGACAGGCGGAATCTCACCGGGCCCTCTCATGATGAAAGTGTCGGCTTGCATCGCCCCCTCATGGTACACACAGGGACTGGCGTGTGGCGAAGGTAATGGATTGGATGTGGAGCAAATCAGGAATACTGACTTATTTTCCCAATTCATGGAGAAGCATCCTTTAGACAGCGTGGCAGCCCTATAACATTTTATTTTATTTTTTTTTCTCATCTTTTTTTGGGATCTACAAATTGTCACCGTTGCAGAGCGGGGCGGAACATCTCCTTCACTCGAAATGACTGTTATATGGACACATAAACCTTTCAAATGATCTTATTCATTTTTAGAATTATACATTCCTATGTTTTACCCCCAAATTTCAAGTATTTTGTCATGTATAGAAAAGTGAAAAATCAAGGAGGGGAGGTGGAAAAAGAGCTATGTCTTTGTTCGTGCATTTTGATTCTTTTCTGGCTAAACCCACATTCGAGCTTCTTGAATATTGCAGTGTTCACATTTCAGAGTTTATGATGCAGGGGTTGGGATTGTGTACAAAATGTGAGCTTTTTATCTGCGAACTGTCTCTGTAAATATGTTTTGGCCAATATTTTTGGTTCTCTTTTATTTTGCTATCGTTTGAAGATGTTAATGGTTTTATTGTAACTTTTAATAAGGGTAAATAAATGTTCGATCCCCTCTGTCTGCCTTTTTGCCTTGTGATTCACACCCCAATACACAAATATAATCTGATTTTACTGATCTCAGTATTTGATTTGCAAACTGGAGGAATGCAATATCAGCAGTATAACAGCAAGACCTAGGTTTGTTATTTTACACATAAATGAACCACAATCACTTATTACAAACCAGAGTAAGATTATATTAATAAAGCTTTATTGAGGTCAGGGTTAGCGTTAGTTAAATAACAAATAAATGAAAACTGACATTGCATTTAAACCCTAATAGTCAGGAGCAAAGTGCTTTAAATTAACCACACACATATTTTGTCTTAAAGCTGCACTTCATCATATAAATTTGTAGTCATGTCTCCACAATGAGAGGCTGAATTAGGCCCTGGACAGCTGTACATAATGCCCCAGGCTCTTACATAACTGATAATTACAGTAACATGGTTGTCATTTAGTGACTCAAGTGCCAAATTTAGACACAGTCACTAATTTGAACAGTTGATTTGCTTCATCATGCATTGGTCTCTTGTGCCCTCTAGTGGACATATGCAACTGTGCAGGAACAGCTTAGTTTATGTTTCCCTTGTTTGTTTAGCTTTGTGTTTATGCTAAAATAGTTTTCCACATATGCAATTATATTTCTAGGGGCAGAATTAGGCAAATCTAACACCAATGACCAACATGAATGACAAAGATATGACATGGTTATGTAATACAGATATACAGCAGTGTTTTCTGATATACACCAGGAGAAAGATGAAAATATCCAGGATTTACACACCTTCAGTATGATTCGCCTTCTGTTTATGTCTGCTGTTGACTTATAGTTGTATAATTTAGTAAATGCATATAACGTTTTAGTGTTTCCAAATTTGGTTTATAGAGTGACCCAGTGACCCAGAATAGATGCTATTACAATTTGGGGAAAATAGGCAAAAGTTAATTTTTTTTTTTTTTTTACAAAAAAAGCATCCTCTCATTTACCTATAATGGGCAAAATGTGTATAAAACCATCTTTGTTTTCCAAATTACTTCAAACTTGGCACATATATAGAAGCAATTGATATGCTGACATCAGCACATGCATTAACAAGATGACATCAGCTGGATTGATGTCAGAATAAGCTCCAGTACATGTGAGGGGTGGGGTTTGTTTTTGCCTGGCACTATCTATTATTATTATTATTATTATTATTATTATTATTATTATTATTATGATGATGATGCCAACTTTCTGAATGAGATTTGAGATTTCTCCTTAAGCACCCTCATCTATTCAGTTCAGGCATTCTTACCCCTCTTGGTCTCCATGGTGACTCCTCCTAATGCGTCACCTCGGGTAATTCAACCATCGCACTTGCAATTCTACTGGTAGTTATTTATTTGTATGTGCTCTGACCGAGTTGTTGCACAATTACGTGCCTCTATTTAACTTTTGAAGCACTTTAAAAACAAAAAATGTTATAATCCAACTGTATTTTTTTCTCTTCACCCTTTCACATATCCCCATATGCTCTTTCTTAAAGCAGTGATAGTACAGTGAGTAAGACCTTGTCAGGGTCATAGAGATCCACCTGCAGCTGGTAAACAATGGAGACTCTCAGACTGGTGGGTTTATGTAAATAGACAATATAATTATGCCATATACTGTTATTCATGGTTGATTCTACAGATCTTGAATCAAATTAGTGGTCTGTAACTGTTTGTTGAAAATATTGATTACAGTGTCTTTGTACTTCACAGACTGCCCACATGTACCTGATAGCCTACCTGAACAGAATTTTAGTGTTTCCCTCAGGCTTTCGTGTGAGTATCAACAACAAATACTGCACAACAGAAGACTGCAAAAACCTCTTCATTTCCACAGGGATCTATTTCAATTAGCAGGTTTAATGAAAACTCTGAGTCTGTTAACCCCAGAAAACCCTTGAAAACCCTTCATTTCAGGGTTAATAGACTCAGAGTTTTCATTAAACTCGCTTATTGAAACGAACCCCTGGTCATTTTGCAAACGTATCGTCACATTGAAGACACAGGAGCAACTCAGTGCTAGTTACCATTACCTTGAGATATTTAACCAGCTGTTTACTCACTGCTTTACCCTCATAATTCTTAAAACATATTCCCAGACACATGTCAGCTGATCATACCACCAAGGCATGAAGACACAGTGATTGATATACAGATAACAAAATGCTGCTCTCTAGTGGATGAGTTAGAGAATTACAGGGGATTCGCAGTCAAAATGGACTACCTGGAAAGGTCATGGAGTCCACAGAACTCTAGGTCTTGAAAAATAATTATGGAAAATCACATAAATACTTGGAAAAGTTATGGAATTTAATTTGGTTTTGATGCAATTCACAAAACAAGAGAGTAAACCTATCAGAATTTAATACAGTTATGGTGCTGGGATGGATTTTCTTCTGTAATCGATTAAAAACAGTGCATTTTTAAATAATTTACATGGTTAATACTTGCAATAACTTTTGAGAACAATAGCTTTTCTTAGTATTTAAAATGTATGTGAAAATAAGGTTGAAATTAAACAAATAAAGTAAAGGTAGTTATTTCATTTTCTATAGTTCTACATTTAAAGTGCACTTTTTTCCACTGTACTTCTCATGCAAGTTCTATTTTTGATCTTTAAAAGATCATGGAAAGCTTTTAAAATGTACTTTGATAAAATGTGTGAGACTTTGTAGCTTTAATTTCTCTCCCAATTTTGAAGAAATTCAAATGATTAATAATCATTAGCAAAAATGACTTTTAAAGTCCTATGATGAACACAACACTTTGATTCTTCTCTCCAAACTGGCTGATCTAGACACAAGGGACATAATAAAATATTTTATTTTGCCAGCAATTAAATATAGCAAAGATGAGCAAAAATGGACTCACCCTGTTTAAAAAAAACCCACAGTTCATTATTCAAAAGTCTGAAATATTAATGAAAGAATAAATGATCTTGTCAACTCTCTTAAAGTCAGTAACTATATCCAAATGTACACATTAAACTTTATTACACTTAATGGTGCAGCTGTTTCTTAAAAGGCCCTGAGAGGTTTGCAAATACACTTTTTAGAAACTGTTCATTCAGAGGACCAACATATTGTTCAGTTTATGTCCAGAAATTTGTCACATTCTGGTTGTGATTTGGTTCTATTTGTGGAAAGTAAATATTGATAGAGCACCAAAGATGTGTTTTCAGTAAAAAAGATAATCAGAAAACAAAACAACAACCCCAAAACATCTGAAACAAAAAGATATTTACAATATAAAGAAGGTAACGGTGGTGCAGTGGTTAGCATTTGTGCACCAGTCAGTGGTGTTGGAATTGAACTCACACCTTTCTGTGTGGAGTTTACATGTTCTCCCCCTGTCTGCGTGGGTTCTCTCCGGGTACTCCGGCTTCCTCCCACCATCCAAAGACATGCACTGATAGGTTAATTGGTTAATCGAAATTGTCCATAGGTGTGAATGTGAGAGTGTTGTTTGTCTATATATGTTCAGCCCTGCGATGCGACCCCCATGACCCTAGTGAGGATAAAGCGGGTTCAGATAATGAGATGAGATGGGACCTGGAAAATGTGATTTAAGCGATATGACCAACAAAATTTTCACTCTTTTCATTGGCAGATTTTTTTTCCCCCTTAATTCAAGCAAAAACATATTGTGCACATTTTTTAAAACTTATTTTTACAGGAACCCCCACCCCCCACCCCCAGTGTAGCAAGGAATTCTAAATAAACAACCAAACACTTTACTTTTAATTGTAGTGGTATATTAGAGCTAGGGAAATGCTTCAGTTGTTTCCCTTACTGATTGAAAGTCAATCCCAGTTTCATGCCTGACCAGTCTCTGTGACAGACTGGTGTTCTGGTGAAACTGTAACCACACAATGATGTCAAAGGCTCCTGGATCACACCTGCGTAGGAGTAAGGTGAACCACTGGAGGTTAGAAATAACAAGATGTTGAGAGTTTAAGCTAATATTCTCTCGAACCAGCAGTAATTTTTAATATCAATACAGCATTGTGAAAATAATTATTGCGATATTTCACAGAAAGGCTAATTTCCTACACCCCTATACACTAATCAAATAAAATGCTTTTAAACCAGGGCTGTCAAACTCATTTTACTTCAGGGACCACATTTAGGCCCACGTGTTGTCAAGTGTTCCAGTTCGTTTTTCATTTCATTTCTGTATTTCATTTATTTATATAATAAAAATAAAAACACACAATATAAAATAAATACAAACATTCGCCAATCTAGAATGAAAGGGAGCAGAAAGAAGACAAGTCTTATTTCATCTGCCCCATCTATCCCCCCCAAAAAAAAAATTACAAAAAACATACTTAAAAAAAGTTTTATGTTGTCATCATTGTCTATTTTGTCTATTATGTTGTCAAATTAATAGAAAATAGCATACAAATACTAATAATCTCAAATTTTATCTATTTCAGTGCATAAAATAACATGAAATGCTGAAAATACTCACATTTACAAACTATCCAAACAAACAAGATGTGAAGAATCTAAAAAAACTAAATAAATAAATAAAAAATTAAATAAATAAAAACCTTGCATTTCTTTGGAAAAAATAGTGCAGTATTATTATTATTAACAATATTATGTTTTAATGATTCGATCATTTAGTAACAGGCATTATAGTGTTAAATTTACACTTAATTCTTCAGACATTTAGACATTTCAGGTTGTTCATATTTGTTGAGGTTATTCACATTTAAATTGTTAAAGGATAGCTTGTTAATGGAATTGGAATGATTCTGTTTGTGTGTGTGTGCGTGTG
>JAPTYR010000016.1:14875831-14886035 GCA_029814505.1 Siphamia roseigaster | reverse complement strand
GGTTGATCTTTAACCCATGGGGTGGCTGTAGCTCAGTAAGTAGAGTGGGTCATCCAATGACCAAAGGTTGGGTGGTTGAAATCCTGGCGCTGACTGCTGACTGCCGAAGTGTCCTTGGGCAAGACACTGATCTTCCCAGTAGAAACAGGCGACCTCTTGCATGGTATTAGCCATGTGTGAGGAATTACTTTAAAGCACTTTGTGACCCCTTCTCTGTGAAGGGTCCTCCATAAATAAAAAAAATACTTACTATTTCTTCCAAGTAACATTCGATATACAGTCGGACTCATAAATTTACATACCCGAACAGAATTCATGATATTTTGGCCATTTTTCAGAGAATATATATGATAATGTAAAAACTTGTATGTCACTGATGGTTAGTGGTTGGGTGAATCCATTTATTATCAACCAAATGTGTTTGCTCTTTTTAAACGTATGGGGCAGCCATGGCTCAGGAGGTACAGTGGCTCATTCAATAACCCAAGGGTTAGTAGTTTGAATCCTGCTCGGTCCTGGTCAATCCGTTGTGTCCTTGGGCAAGACACTTCACCCTCTTTGCCTCCAGTGCCACTCATTAATGTTTATGAATGTTCAATGGTGGTTGCTTGGCAGCCCCGCTTCAGTCAGTCTGCCCCAGGGCAGCTGTGGTTACAAATGTAGTTTAACACCACCAGAGTGTGAATGTGAGAGTGAATGAATAATGTAAAGTGCTTTTGATGCCTTGAAAAGCAGAATAGAAATCTAATCCATTATTATTAAATCATAATGACAACAGATACCATCCAATTGACCCTGATCAAAAGTACCCATAACCTTTATCCTCTGTATTGGCTCTTTTAACATCAATAACAGCTTGAAGTCTTTTTTGGTACTTGTGGATGAGACACTTTATTTTCTCTGATGGTAAAGCTGCCCATTCTTCTTGGCAAAAAGCCTCCAGTTCATATGTGACAAAATGTTACAAATAGTGTTGGATGAACAGAGCGTTATATCACCTCTACATTTTTCTGCCAGTACTTTAAACTGCATCTCTGCTCACCTGATGTACACTCTACAATATGCTGTCTTTAATTATATTCATGTAATGTAGACATTACACTTGTAAACATCCCTTTGCTAGTCTCCTGACTACTTGCTGCTCATAATGTGCACAAAAAATACTTAAGAAGTGGTGTGGAGTAATGCTGTTTCAGGTGGAATTACTAATGTAAGAAATAATATCTAAAAAAAAACACATTTTGTACTTGTTATCTCATTGGAGACCATTCTGCTCCATCACGACTACTGTGTTCTATTAATTTCTGTTGATTTTTGTTTGTTTGTTTTGTTTTTATTTTCAATTTCTCTTGCTTCCTTTATTAAAGAGTGAAAATAACTGGAATAAGTGAAGCAGATCTGAGATTTAGGTGTTTGCTTTTGTGAAATTTCTGTGTTGTTGCAGATTCTAAAGTAACAGAGAAGGTGAAACAAAGGACACAAAGGAGGACAGTGTCTAAAAGCAGGCTCTCCTCTTCTGCTTGCTTCTGTTTTGTCTGACAGACCATGTTTGTCTGTCATTGCACTTTGTGTGTTCTGGAGACTTTGTGTTGAGATTCATGTGTGTTTGTGTGAGTAGGGGGGCAGCGAGATCAAGCCATCCTGACTGTCAAAATGACAGCTCATTATCAGGGACAAACAGCCCCTCAGGGTTTGGTTATACACAAACAAACAGTGTTGTGCCTGTTTTTTGTGCTTTACACAAAACTCATGATTATAACATTTCGTTCTTCACAGTATGAGTCGAGATTTCCATTTCTTTTCCCAAGTCAGGCCTTTTTTTTTTTTCCAAAAAAACATTTCATTCCTGCCTGACAGGTGGAAAACTAAATAAATAAATAAATATGTTTGATAAGCTGCTCAGTTATGACGTGAATGAGCAAACTGCTTGGTTGTGAACTGATATTGTAAAACAATTTCAAAGCCAGTAGCGAGATTGTGTCTTTGATTAAACATAAAAAAATTCATACATAAATGACTAAGGGAAAAAAAAACATATTGAATTTATATCCATGTGATAATCATCAGTTGAATTTGAATTGGGATCTAAAGAAATAATCCATTGTCACCTCCACGTGCCTACTCAGGTCTTGCCATCCTGTTCCAGAGGAAAGTACGTGATCTTAAAAATGACTTAACTGTCATCACATCTATCACTAAAATACACCATGCCTTCATTTGAGAATGTGTGTTGGTGAGTAACAGCTTGTTGAGTTTAAGTTAGTGCCAAGTAGAAGGAATTTAAAAAATAAAATAAAATTGCAGCCAACAGCTAGGATTAGCTTGCTATTTATAGCATTTGGTGTAATATTGAGCTAAGTGGGATGGAGTGATTTGGAAGCCCTACTTTTAAAGCACATGATCAAAGTCTTAACTAGCCTGTGCTAATGGAATGTAAAAAACAAAACAAAAACAAAATAAAACAAAACTCTAGATGCATATGATACTGCAATGTGCATATACTGAAAGAAAGCTGACACATGACTGTCAATAAATTTAACATTAACATATGACAAGTTTGAATGATCACACACTTTACCTTTCATGAACTTTATCACACATGTAATTAAAAAAAAAATCTATAACAGAGAATATAATAATTCCACAGACCTAAACATTTCCTACGCATTCTCATTATTTGATACTGTCTAAAGGGATAAGGTCTACTAACGGAGAGCCTATACAGTCATAAACTAGAAAATGTACCCATAGCTAGTGCCTGCTGTGTAGCGTTAATCTGTATGTGAACAGATGGCATGCGCTAACAAGCTAGGCTAAATGTAGCTACTGTTGGCATGGACCAAGACTGATCTCTGACTTCCTGATCCCAAGCCTCTTAATTAAATGCACCATTTAATCTACTCAGTTTTCAGTCCCTCTGCTGCTCCAAAAAACAACGGCGTTCATCACTATGACCTGTATATCCTAGTGATTACTACAGAACACTACTGGAGCAACAAGCATGACATGGGGAAATAGACTTTCTATAACCAATTATCATATTGTTTTTAATCACTTTTAACATGGAATAAAATGTTTTCCTCACTCTAGTGTTACTTCTAACGTATCACACATCTGATATAGAAACAAGAGTCTTTAAAAGAATCTCAGCGTACCAAGTTACTCACAGATTTTAGATATTTTCATTTGGACACAACATAAATATATACAGTATATGAACAAACCATTGTGACAAAATGAATTCAGGTGTTTCATTGGTATCAGGGAGCTGGGCTACAAAGCAACAATCTCAAATGTCATTGTATAAATGTGTATACCAATAAATGTCGTTAAAATATGCATTTAAATTAATCTTCAGGGTTAATTTTGTTTATATGGTCATATATACTTTTCTGAAATCATTACATTCTCATCATAAACATCATTTTAAACCATGCATTTTTCTTTAACTATCACTCAGGACTCACAGACTTCACAAGATAATCATTGATTTTTTTTAACATGATTATATTTTAACCCTTTCATGTTTCATCACTATGGTGGACAGTTATTCGACAGCTCTTCTCTTACGTATGCATGGGTTTTGTTATTTTAGTTGCACATCAGTCAACACCGTGCTTGTGCATCCCATACCCTGCAATTCACACAATTAACTTTTACATTCTTGATAAACTTGATCTGCAGCAACATGTTTGAGAGTAAATCAACTGCCAGTTGTTATTAGACTGCAATGAACAATGTTCTTTAAAAAAAATAAAAAAGTAAATAAAAACTTTTTCCCCATATTATCTCCATGGACCAAGTAATATCTAGCATTATAATATGCAAGATGTGTGAAAACATCAGATTAGCTACATTAGATCAATCAATCAATCAATCAATCAATCAATCAATCAATCAATCAATAGATAAAGTAGTGTTTGTTTTTTTTGTTTTTGTTTTTTGTTTTTTGGGGGGGGGTTGTGCCTCAAGAGGAATAGAAACACTCAGGAAACAAAAGCTCGACTCGTGTCCTCATATAATTCATGCATCAAGGGGTTAAATCAACAGCAATGGGAAACTGTACAAGCAGGTATGTAGGTATGATGTGTCCCAATATTTTTGTCCATATGGTATTTCTCTTTAGTATTTTTACCAGACTTATTTCTTATGCATTATGAGAGGGGAAATCATGTATAATAGCTTGTGATCAATTAAATAATCAACAGAGTAGAGAATACTGTATGATAAAGCTGTCCTTCAGCATGCAACCAAATATTTATTCAGCTATAGCAGACAACAGCCAGTAGATTAACGAGAGCATATGCCTTCGTATGGTCAATCTCAAGTGCCAAATCCCTTGGGACCTAACCAATCAGAGACTGTACACCACCATGGCACCCTCTGTGACACTGAACTGGATTCTGCTGCATACTGAGCTGTCCATGGTGCTGATTCACTTTGAAGCACAGTGTTCACATGCAGCTGTCCTTGGTGCTGAAATTCTTGCCTTAGCTTGTACCCACGTCCTGTAGCTGTCCATGCTGCTTAAATCATCACTTAATCTGATGAAGAACAAAGTAGTCCCAGCTTGAATAGTGTCTACAACTCTTACAGTGATGTATTTGTTACGAAAGGGAATGTCCTCAAACACAGACAAGGCTGTAATATATGCCACAGTACATCATCGAGTATTATTTAAATGTGATTTATTTGAATTAATTTATTTTAATGAATGGTTTATTTTCATTTATCAAAATTTACATTTGTACTTTGTCTCTTCATGTAATTGTGTGTCCTTTCTTCATTGTCTTTGTGCCATTCTTATCGATACGCTGTTCTCCACTGTAACAAAGAGACATTACCCTCCATTAAAAGCATTTTAGATTCCATTTAGACTATATTCTCAGCTGCGGTGAACAAAACTATAATTGAAGCCTTACACTATGTCATTATGATTAATCCACGTAAACTGGGTATGGTAAACGAACTAAATTTGTCTTAAAATAATAAACCATTGCTTTTGCATTATCTTAATGCCCTGAATGTTTCTCCCAAGAGTGCAGTTCTTTGGAAAGCAGGGTGGTCGTTATTGTTTTAACCCTCATTTAACTTGACAAGTTGACTGGAGATGCACTGTTATTTATGGAACTAGCCCTAGGAGGGATTTTCATTTAGGGGCAAAGACACATACACTATGCATTCAAGTCACACCTCCTCTGGCCAATGAATGCAGTTATGGCTACATACATACACTAATTTATACAGTGGCTGCTTTTCTTCCTTTGTTTCACTCATCTGAAGGAATAAAACACAAGACAGGCAACACTAAAAAGTAATTAACCATTTTAAACTATGCTTTCCGGTTCTGTCTCCCTCTTAAATGTGTATTTAGGGGCTCTCCAGTGTTGTCAATGGAACAGGATTAGGGTGCTTCATTCATGTCAGGTATTTGTTGTGTGTTTGTCATCCCTTCCTCAATATTTTACATCAGTCTAAAAATGGAATTGACTGGGTGCTATACACTTGTCAACCCGTGACATGACTGTTTGCAAAAGTCTTCATCAGAAAAAAGTCTTTTTTCTCTAAACATTTTATTATGAGTTTTTCTTTTCAAAATTATACAATTTCCAGTTACTCATTCTTGTGAATCAGTTTAGTATCAAATATATTACAGATATAAAAATAATAACAACTAGAAAAGCACTCGGAGAGCGCAGACCTCTGCCAAGCATTGCTATTCCCCATTTACCGCAATGTTAAAGACAATTTCAAAGTGATCCAGAATCTCTTCCGGTCCTTGTATCATTCCCAAGCTATCCTGAAAATTTCATCGCAATCTGTCCATAACTTTGAGTTATTTTGTCCACAAACAGACCGACAAACGCCGGCAAAAACATAACCTCCTTGGCGGAGGTAATAAACCTTGCATCATAATATCAAAATTTGCGTTGATGCTAACTCCAGCATATTTACATGTTTATACTGACATAGAATGTATAAGTGTGTTCGTTAATGTTCACTGTCTTGTCTGAATAAAGATATAAATAATAATAAATGATAAGTAGGTATTTTGTCTTAATTTTTTTTTTTCGGATCATAACTTGTTTTCACGTGAAGCTTCTGTTATCGTCTAATCCCATTATTTTGTGTTGTGCTTAAATGATTCCGACTATAAACAAACAGCTCAGGGTTTAACAGGTTGATTGTGTTTAGCGTATTAAAATCATTAGTTTACTGTCACTTGGACTGAGCTGAATGTTCTTAATGCTGAAGTCTGCGTGGAGTCTAAGTTGTTAAGAGAGGTTTTGTGTGAACTGTATGAATCACAGTTGGTGGTGTGTCCTCAGTAGATAACAAGGTATATATCATTGAGGCCTCTGCCCATCCACTAATCCTCTCCCACACCCCCGCCTCCCTCGTCTCTTTCTCCTCAGTCTAAGTATAATATCTAGTTTGTCCCAGACACATTCATCTGCTCCTTGAGTGGCTTCTTACAGATTAACTGTGGATGGAGTTTGGAGGCTGCAACCTCTCACTGATCACTTAGTGTTTAACTGAGGCCGGATCTGTACAATAACTGCACTGTCGTAGACTTTGAGACCTGCATGGACATTTTTCGCACATTTTTGGTGAGACGGAGACGGAGAGAAGTGCAGTGATTTGTCGCTCATGATCCAGTGCTCGAAAAGAGGCTGCGGTGACTGTGGTTTTGTCCAGGAGATGCTTGAAGGAGTCCTGGTATGTTCCTGTACAAAGCCCTTAAACACAGAGATGAAGAGGAGGACATCCAGGTATGCACTCATTGGCTCGGTGTCACTGGTCAAGCAGTGGGATGACCTGTTTGTTGAGACGCTTCTGTGAAACCACCTCTGGTTGTAGGCAGCATCAAAATCAGGGCCCTGTGGATGCATCTGTGAGAACCAAGCAGGAGTGTGCTTATTTCCTTGTTGTAAACCTCAGACAGGCCTAAATCTGAAGAAACCAAAACACTTTACTGAGGTTTCTTGCACAGCAGATAAGATACAGTGGCATGCTAAAGTGAGTAAACACTGCTATGTGACTTTGAGTACTGGAAGATTTGATTCCAGCTGCTTCCTAATTTATTACAATGATATAGCTCCAAAATTCTCCAAATATCCATCATTTTTAGTGTCATAACTGCTTGGTACTAATAAGTGAAATGTCAGATGAGTTGTAAGACGTACCATAACTGCATTGGATTGGATGTGCTTTATATTATAACCTGTGTGTACATTCTGTGTAGTGTTTCATTGTTTTATGGCTTTTACATGGGTGTTATTGGCTCCTGTGTTGACCTTCCATGCAGCTTTTATTGCATTAATATGTCACTGTTATTGATTAATACTTCCCGGTTTTAAACTTTTTTTTTTAATATGACCTGTATTACCTGTGCATAGTATAACACCTTTATTCATTTATACATAACGCTGGCTTAATTATTCACAAACGAACCCTCACAGCACCTAAGCCCTTCACAAACTTATGCAAAACACTGTCTGTGTCTTTTCTGGTTTCTTTTTCTGTTTCTGTCTGTCCTTCAGTATTTTCACCCCTACTTGTGGTAATGCTATTGTCCAAGGTTCAGGACTACTTGAAACTCCTTGGTGTAAAGCAGGTGATGGTGTTTGCAGGTTTCCCCTCTTTGTACTGGAAGGGATTACTGCCACTAATCGCCCATGGGTCTCTCTGTGCCATACTGGCAGAACAATAAGGCATATGAGGCATTAATTGAAAATTCCTGGGGAATAAATCCTTGTTTTGAATAAATGATGATTGAGCACAAGACTGTTTTTTGCTGTCCTTAACTCTGCCCTGGCACTGTGTTATACCTGATTTTTATTTATTCATTTTCTCTTTAATCTTCTATCTAATCCTTGATTTGGAGCCAAATCCTGGATTAAGAGGTTACTACCTCTCTTTTTGGCCTTTTTAGGGCATTCACAGTTTATTCTTTACAGAAATAATTGTTTTTTTGCTGAAGTAAGTCAGACAATGCACCATTTGTGCATATGTGAATTAACCCTATGTGAATTGTCCATGAATAATTTGCATTGTTGATTCTAAAACTGATCAGATAGCATTGGTGGTGTTGCTACTTTTTGTTGTACTGTGGGTAATCGTTATAGAATAGAATAGCCTTTATTGTCCTTTACATTGTACAATGAAATTTGAGTGCTACTCGGTGCAAAACAGAACAAAATAGAATAATAATAAATAGTAAAAAGTAACAGTAAAAATAGTAATAGTATATACATATATACCTTAGCAAGCATGAATAGCATAATAACAAACAGTGAGATTGACAGCATCATAATTGCACTTGTGTAATGTGATAGTAAGAGTTATTAACATCCTAAGTGCTACAGTGCGCTTTTTAAAAGCAAATATAATAGACATAAATGCAAACATAGGAATGGTCAGCTGTTCATATTATGCATTGGTTTGTCTTTTTTTCTCCACAGTCCCTGAAACCCTGGATAGAAAGCACTTTCACCAAGAGGGAATGTGTGTACATACTTCCAGTGTCAAAGGACCCCCACAGGTATGTGCTTGTGCTTTGGCCCCCTCTTAGAAATACTGTGGAGCGCCTTGTGGAGATGCCCATGGAAACTGTGTAATTGTATGGTGCGTGTGTGTTAAGGTAGGCCCAAACCTTAACCACTACTCTCCAAAGGGTAAATGAGTCTGTTTCCACATAATTTTTATGTTTATGTCTGTCACTGTAATTACAGATTTAAATGGGGGGGGGGGGGGCAGTGGCAGTGATGCTGTTGTGTATCATATTTTTCTGTTGTACTAAGGCTAGGATTTCTTCATTTCTTTCACATGTCATCAGTGTTCTGTTAGTTTCTCTATGTAAAAAAGAATAAAATGTAATTGTTTGAACTATATATGACTGTAGAAAAGCATTAGGACTACACAAGCACTGACTTGTTTCCTTACCTCTTCTGTTTTTATAATTATCTGTCAGAGTATGTTCAGAAGTGATATTTTTTCACACATTTCCACAGACTTCCTGGAATCTTACAAAGTCATGTTAAAATTGTATGCAAGGCTTGGCATGTGAGCGGCCGAGAAACACTGCTCTTGGTTCTTTATAACATGAATATAATAGATTTCAAATAAATCAAGGCTTTTTGTTTGTATAATTCTTGCTAATTCAATATGGAATATATTCATGTTTAGTTTTCAGCAGACTTCCCTATCTGTCAGCCATTTCTGTTTTTAGTTACACTTTGAAGAAGTTGCATTCTTCACTTCTTGTAAACCTGCATTGAATCCAGGTTACTCTTTGCCACATGTTTTCTTTTACATCAATTATTTGCCACTGGTTTTCCTCCACTAAGAGCAGTACGTGCTGCTGCTGGTGGATTTGTTGGAGGTGTTTGTGAACATAGTTCCATTTAACATGGAACCAAAGGCCTCCTTGTGACTGATCGAAGTGAGAGTCCCCTTTGCAGGTTTCATAACTCTCTCCTGGTTAAAGGCCAATCTAAGTGGGCTGCCTGCCCAGTAGACCGATAACCTTCCTCAATGTCCTCAAACTTCTACGTAGAACTTTCCCCTCACTGGGACAGTTCAGCTATTGCATTGTTCATCCATCAAACTGCCTTGGTAGTGTTGTGAAACCGTACCTCACACTTTTGTGACCAGCGTTTATTTGTTTTTAACTACTGATTAATAGTGTTTGTGTGTAATTCCTTGCAGATGCCTTCCAGGATGCCAGATTTGCCAACAGCTAGTTCGGTAAGTGTGTGTTTGGTCTTTTTACTCATTATCAGTTATCTAACAGGTTTGGCCTGAGAGAATCTTAGCTAACCTGTTAGTTTACATCAGAAAAAGGACTGCGAGCAAATGCTTTTCCTCTGGAGCAATTAAAACTCATCCATTCAAACTTGCATTTTCTTGAGCCCCTTTGTTTTTTTGTTGGTTTTTATTTGTGAAGCATTTTTGAGTATCCAAAAAAAGTGCTAGATAGATAGATAGATAGATAGATAGATAGATAGATAGATAGATAGATAGATACGTGTCTATTATTATTATTATTATTATTTATTTTTTTTTATTATTATATAAATTAATTAATTAATTTAATCTTCGAACATAGTTTCGAGGATATTGCGATTGTGGTCTGACCGCTGCCACGGCTCCACTTCCAACGTATATCCTTCGTGTTGACATGATAACTTTAAAGATGTTC
>JAPTYR010000016.1:14193318-14204516 GCA_029814505.1 Siphamia roseigaster | reverse complement strand
CTGCAATTGTGTCCTCATCCACCAGAGCCCCCCCAAACTATAGCATTTTCCCATTTAAGGGATAAAATATTACAATGTTTGATTAGAATAAAGCCAGTTGGTGTCCTTGAAAATTTCAGAGAAGGTTCAGTCCCAATAAATGTGATCTCATCCAAGACTGAATCTTCTGTGGAATGCTGTTTTTTTTTTTTTTCTTTTTTTTTTTTTTTTTTTTTTTTTTTTTTTTTTTTACAAATCTCACAAAATGTTTTTACATGAACTCCATGTAACCCTTCAAGCAAATCCTCTTATTTTGTCATTTATCAAGAATCTACATCATAGCATCCAAAGTAAACTTTTCCCACCTAATCAAAGCTGGCACTTGTCTGGTGTCAGACTGATGTAATAAATTATGCAAGGAGCTAGAGCTGCACAATATATCGATTGAGCATTGACATCACATTGTGCATGTGTGCAACAGTTGCATCGCAGATCCTGCAATGTAGGAGGAAAATGAACTATATGTGCTCTCATGTAAATTTCAGGGGTACCTGACACACATCGCATGCAGCAAACCATCTGTCACAAATTTTCTTAATCAGTTTGGAGTGAATCGCTGCTAACAATACTGACAAATGAGCAATGAACAAGAGAAAATCACCATCAATGAAGACTTGGTGCCAAAAAGAAAAGCAACATCAGTTATCTGGAATTATTTTGGCTACAAGAAGGATGATACTGAAACATGCTCTGTGTCGATAGTGTTGTAGAATTGTTGCCACAACGAGGAAACAAGTAATTTATTTGACAATTTACATTGGCACCACACAGCTGTTACATCCTCTTGAGTGTTTTTTCATATCACAATATATATTGCAGGGTTAAAAAAAATCGCAATGTCAGTTTTTTCCAATATCGTGCAGCCCTATAAGGAACCCTTTGACTTGATAGTAAAACTGATTCACATATTGAAGTAATCTGCATCCAAGTGTTCATCAGACAGAGGTGTGATTGGTCATGTGTCCTTCCGATTACTCAAAAAAAAAAAACATTTCAGGCCATATATAAGCACAGTGAGAGACATTGAAGCTCAGCAGGCTCCAGAGAAACTCTGAAAGGGGCCAGGAAAGAGGCAAACAAACTAATATGAGTCTATCTGTCTTTTACAAGGCATGTAGAAGTGCACGCTCCGAGAGTTGATGTCATGTGAAGTTAACAGCGCTGTGTATAAACATGACCCTCCCCCTCGTCCCAGTGCTCCATCCTCCCTTCATAAACCTACTTCCTTCCCTTTTTATCTACACCACAGTACCAGCTCCTCTTGTTTAGGGTCATTCAGTTCAAGTGATCACAATAAAAAACAAAAGGGGGGTGAAGTCCCCTCATTCAGTCCCCTAACTGAATGAGCATCGTATCAACGTTAATCTGACACAGATGTGAGCACTCCCCATTCACATGACCTGATGGGATAAATACCAACCCACCCCCAGGAAAAAAACACACCATGAAGATCCCATTTGCTGCAGCACAGTGGGATTTGACAGGGAGGTTCATTCTGGTCTTTTTTATAATTTGATATTTTTGGTTCAGACTGGAGGCTTTTGTTTGCAGTGTTGTTTTACTTCAGGGGTTTGGATCAGTGACTTTTTTTTTTAGAAAATTATCTTCATGTGCTTTTTAAATATAGAGGACAAAAAACAAGTATCTTTTTAAAGTTGTGCAGCCTATCAGTGGAAGCAGCAAGCCTCATAAGGTTTAGATGTACTGCAAAACTGACCTAGAGGCACAAGAAAGAGCTTTAATAATATGACTATTACTGGTTATGTCACATTTTGCAAGTATGTGTCTGTTGGACATAGCGCGGGAAGAACTTATGACTAAAATCAAATTTGTCAGTCACTCTGTGACACTTCATTAGAAAATCAGAAAGAATTGAGCAACTTAGACTGAATCCAGGAAGAGTTTTCCCAAGAAATAAATGTTCAAAAATGTATATTTACATAACTTGGAGGAATTTACAACGCAGGAACACTGATGACATGGAGTGGTTAACAAGCTGGTTAGCCACACAATTCAAGTAGATTGAAAGTACAGGTTAATGGGCATTTTCTCATAAATAATTGCTTTTTTCACTTTGTTTTTTATACCCTGATAAAAGGCTTTTGAGCTGTAGACTTCATGTTTACTGCTAATAAGCAAGTGTTGTTCACAATATACCTTTAAAATATGAGCATTTTGGCACTGCAGTTGTGACCATGTTAATGTAGAATCTTTGTCTCATCTCATTTTCTGAACCCACTTTATCCTCACTAGAGTCACATGGAGCCTATCCCAGCCACAGAGGGTGAAGGCGGGGACAACTCATCAATTCATCGCAGGACTGAACATATCGACAAACAACACTCTCACATTCACACCTATGGACAATTTAGATTAACCAATTATCAGTGCATGTGTTTGGATGGTGGGAGGAAGTCGGAGTACCCGGAGAGAACCCACGCAGACACGGGGAGAACATGTAAACTCCACACAGAAAGGTGTGAGTTCAATTCCAACACCACTGCCTGGTGCTGGGATCGAACCCACGACCTACTTGCTGTGAGGCATGAGTGCTAACCACTGCACCGCCCGTCTTTTTGTATATTCCAAAATGTGTCTCAGAGGTCTTGTGCTCCTCTTAAAGGTATTGTGATTTCATGTTTTCTTTTCTCTTCACAGGATGCAGCGATTATGCTAATGATGATGGACGTCACACAGGGAGACTGTGTGCTGGAGTCAGGCTCAGGCTCAGGGGCCATGTCACTGTTTCTGTCCAGAGCAGGTCTGCAGCAGATCATCACATGATCTCACTTACATTTACCCTCAGACCATTTTTGTACATTTTAATCATCATTGTACGTCATTTTTACCCCATCCTCAAAAGGGAGGCAAGGGATATTATTTTTGGTTTGGTTTGTTTGTTAACACTCTAGCAGCAAAACTATCATTGAATTCATACCAAATTTGTTAATAGATTCCCAGTGACCCTGAATAGATGTCCTTACATGTTAGTAACAGTAAGTCAAAGTTTTGTTTTTTTTTTTTTTTATTATTAATTTTTAAAATCTTCCCATTTCTTACAATGGGTGAAACACCTGTGGGGGATGGGGTTTATTGTACCTGGCACCACTTGTTTTGTGTTGATTTCATAATCATTATAACCTTTTTACTGCTTATGCCATGAATTTCAGCAAAAATGTTTCTTTTTAGATATATTTATAGAATCTAATGTCGGTTGCTCTTACAGATATATTTTGTGCTGTCGACACTTTTGCACCCCCAGGGGACATTTGTAAATACATAACATTGGTCTCCTTAGGTCCACCTGGTCCAACCTGACAATTTATATTGAATTATATATATAAGTTTGTTGTCATCAGTGAGAAGGGACTCAGAACAGTGGGGGGGGGGAAAAACACTGGAGTAAATGAAGAAATTTTCCAAAATTTTAGTAGTTGCTCATTTTTGTCAGTGTGGTTGTTAAATGGGCTTTTCAAAGTGGCCTCAAAAAGTTCTTAAATTTAACTTGTAGAAACATGTAGGAAGCAGTTGAATGAAAATCGTGAATGGAGATGAACCAATAAAATAAAGCACAAAGAACAATGTTGCAAGTGGAAAAAAAGGAGATTTGGAAAACATGAAATATTTCTGTCAGACATATTATGTAATATGATCCTGGACCTGGTCTGGGCCAATACTCCAATACTCAGAGAGTGCAGACTCCACCAAGGCAGATCATCGCCTCCCTAAATGACCCAAATGAACGCTAGGCTTCACTTTCACTTCTGCGAGTGCCGGACTCCCCAACCTACCGAATGGATCACGCACGTGTGAACCCCCCCCCCCAATGAGCACCACCACAATGTTATCATTTATTCCTTTTGTCAGAAGCAACATTCCCTGAAAATTTCAGCCAAATCTGTCCATATCTTTTTGAGTTGTCTTGCTAACAGTTAAACAAATACACTCCTTGGCGGACTTATTGTACAATAGTGGGAAAAAGTTTTGGGACACATCACGCATTTGAGAAATATTGCATTAAAAGTCACTCTTAAGTCATTGAACTCTGCCCAGTATAGTTCCGTTCTCCAAACCCTTCTGAACATGCACTGTTTCATAAGAGTCAAAGAATGTTAGTTTCTTCTACCAAAGAGTTTATGTTTTTATTGGGGTTTGTCTGTTTGTTTGTCTGTTCACAAGATAACTCAAAACTTTGTGGAAGGATTTTGATGAAGTGTTTAGAAAATATTGATATGGGCACACACAAGGAACAAATGATTACATTTTGGTGGTGATTGGGGGAGGTGGGCTTTCTCGTTACCCTATACCCTGAAAGGGGGAGAGGGGTATTGTCAGTATTTGTTGATGAATGGTTCATTTATTCATTCATGACCATGTAATTTTATTTTTCTTATTTTTCTCTATATTTATTATTTTAAATATATTATAGTTAAATATATATTGTTTGTTTACAAAGACACTTTTAGCGAAGAAACACATTTTGCCTCATGTTTTTTTTTTTTATCAGAATTGCTGAAGTGAAAGTTGGGGGTACTTGTCTAAAAATATATATTTCAAGGGGTCACTGTAAAAAGTTTGATAACCAGTGTTCTACAAATTTATTTTTTCTTTTCTTTATTTCTTTTAGTTGTTTTTTTAAGTTTATTTATGATTGTTTTTTGTTTCAGTTTTTTTTCCCCCTCCCTGTTGTGAACGTGGAAACACCGTTGTCTTCTACAACACTGATTCACCAGTAAAACCAATGGAGTTGATTGTTTTATGTTCACTTAAAGGGAGTTTTTTGGGTTTGTTTGTCAGCAACTTTACACAAGACCTACTGGACCAATTTTCATGAAAGTTGTGAGGTGGATCCGAATAGATCCCATTAAATTTTGGTGAATTGATGTCAAAGGTCAAGGTCACAGTCACCAAAAATGTGTTTTCACAATGGTCAGCGTAAGGGCAAATCAGGTAATATGTTTGCGAGGGGGCGGTTTTTGTTGTACCTGCCACCACTTGTCGAGTTATCTTTTCCTTTTTACCAATAAACACAAAAACATATTTGCATTTGTTTGAGTCTGATGCAGCCACATATTTTTGAAATGCAAAAAAATATTTCATGGTAAATATTTGAGATTGTGTATAATTTTAAAGGTGTCTGAAAACTTTTTTTTTTTTCTCCACTATTATATGTCGTTCGTATTGTACTTTTTGCAGTTGGCTCCAGTGGTCATGTGTTGAGTGTGGAGGTCAGGGACGACCACCACAGGAGAGCCCTGAAGAACTACCAGCGCTGGCGGACGTCATGGGCACTGCGACGGGGGCAGGAGTGGCCCGATAACGTTGAATTTGTCCACGCCGACCTCTGCTCGGCCTCCTCTCTCCTCGCTGGTGGAGGATTCCATGCAGTCAGTGTCTAATTAATCGGAGCCACCAAACTGTCCAAAGTCTGTTAAAACCAGTGAGGACATCTGGTGTGTGTCTGTTACAGGTTGCCCTTGACCTGATCCACCCCCACCTTGTTTTACCCACTGTGATCCCCCATCTACACCCTGGAGGTGTGTGTGCCGTCTACCTCGCCAAGTGTGTATCTCTACCTGACACGGGCTAGAATAAATCAGAGGTGTTGTCCTCTGTTGTTGTGTTAATTTCCTCTGTGTCTCGCTCTAACTCAGTATAACACAGGTCATTGACTTGCTGGAAGGGCTTCGGTGTCTACCCCTCCCACTGCTGTGTGAACGCATCATCGAAGTTCCACTCCGTAAGTGGATGGTGGGCCCCGCCGTCCAAAAAGACGGACAGTACTGCACCAGGAAAGCTCCAGTCATGGATGACGACCGGCAGGAGAATGATGCTTCAAATGAACACGTTAAAGGTGACAATAAATCAGTGTGTGTGTGTTTATCTGCCCCCGTCTTTCAAGCTGCCGACCTCACTGCTTTATTTCCTATGCCACAGAGGAACACCCTGCTTTTGGATGTGTGCCCTATATAGCCAGACCTCACCCTGAACAAATGAACCACACAGGTTAGATATCACCTTATTAAATATCCCTGTATCAGCTTTGACAGTTTTCACTCTGCATATCACACACACTAATTATTTACCCTTTTATTTTCAGCTTTCTTGGTAAAACTGAGGAAGTGTGCATCGTAGCTGCTATGCCTGTGGAACTGAGACAAGGTTGTTTTGTGCTCAATGTGTCAAGATTGTTTAAACATCTCACTTTTGTAATTTGAAGTGCGTTTTTGTTTTTTTTTAACCATAAATTGAGTCATGCTATGTTTTAAGGCTAATAAAAATAACTACACCATTTGCACTTTCCTAATTTCAGAACTTTCTAAATGTGAGCACTGACATGGTCACACATAAAAACTGGCAAAAGATTGGTGCGCTTGTTACCACTGTTCTCGCAAATCTGTTGCTTTGTGGAATAGCACTTTTGCTTGTGTACTCTTCTCACAGATTTTAATTGAACTCTGCCTTTAATGGAGCTTTTGTTAAAGAGTTACAGTGGAAACAGTGTGCACTCCTTTTTGCAATCTAGTGCTCATTAAAGTGAAGTGTAGACAAAGATTTAATAAACGCTCTCACAAATTACCAGGCTTTTATTTAGTCAACACTGCCATTAAACAGGCACATTGGCAACAGCACTAAAAACACAACCAGTTGAATCCCAGTGTGCGATTTTAATCTTCAATTCATTTAAGACTGACATTTTTTTTTAAAACATAAATGAACAAACAGTTGTCCAAAATACACCAGATGTGCTTCCATAAATACAAATACAACTCTGTAAAATATATTAAATAAATACTTCTCATGCAAACAGCCAATGAGGCTCAACATTGATCTTGCTGTACATCTAATCACAGCTATTATAATCACTTAAATGACTCAGCTGGCTCTGATCAGTACCATATGTGCTTTAAAAGACGTGAACACACAACACTGAATTACACTTGTGAGTCAGACCTTTGTATTTTTTTAAGCACACAGGAGATATGTAAATACACAGAAGTGCTCCATCAGTGTGAAGTAGAAAGCCAGAGATGATGTGATGCTCTATTCTTTGCTGATCCAGTCCATGGAGCAGTCGTGTGTGGAAATGTGAGATGACTCATCCCCTAACAAAAAGGAAGGATGAAAAAGTATCATACTGTCAGTGGGAAGTTTTGATCAAACACTCAAGCTACTTAAGAGTTAAATCACATAGTTTCATATAGGTTTTTTTTTCCCCCTCTAGCTGAGTTTCTAAGCCTCATGCATTGCATTTTCACACAGTGCTTACATTGAATATATGGAATTTTCTGTCTTAACCTCCTCATCTCTCGCGCCTTAAAACTAATGTGCTACGAACGCGAAAGTTTATAGTGCCAGACTCGATGAAGCACTGTGGGAAAAGGAGATAAAAGGGAGGTTGGGGAATGATACAGGAGTCTAAATCCTCTCTACAGCAGGCACACTAATGTAATTCCATCAGGAACTCTCAAAGCAGACACTAGGTAACATAACTTTGAAAAGAAACATCAAAGATATACGATTATATTCAAACCTATTACCAGCTTGCAAAATAAATCCCATTTGTAAATAATGCCAGGGTAATTCTGCATTCCAACAGTCTGGATCACACCTAAACACAATCAGATACAACTGAGATATGAGATGAAAAGAACGAGACAAACTGAATTAAATCACAGTACGTCAAGGCTTTCATCTGACTTCACCATTTGTAGCCGGGAGCAGAACATATGTGGTTTAGTGTTACGTACTGGGAACAGACTCTGAACAGTAGCAGGGGGAACACTGCTCCTTGTTTCTAGTATTCTCCACTTTCCTGAGAGGGGTAGTGGTCCTGGGTGGGGTGAACTCTAGACACTGTGAGAAAGTGAACAGTGGTGAACATGTGGGGTCTAATGTTTGGGCAGAAAAGAGTCTCTGAAGGGTGACGAGGAGCCAGGGCCCCAGTCTACCTCATCGTCATGGGTACAGAAGGCACAGTAGACAGGAGAGGCTAATGGTCCACGGGGTATGAGGGTGTTGTCTTGGTGACCATACTGCCGGTGGGCACCGCTGTGGTGTTCTGACCGCTCCCTCTGCCATACGAAGTGAGTCGGCAGAATCGCCATCACCTGATCAGTAAATGGAGAGAGCAAAACAGAAGCTCAGTAAAAGAAAGAAAGAGAATTAACTTTTTGTTCAACAAA
The DNA here is from genome assembly GCA_029814505.1 of Siphamia roseigaster. NCBI lineage: Eukaryota > Metazoa > Chordata > Actinopteri > Kurtiformes > Apogonidae > Siphamia > Siphamia roseigaster. The sequence goes on along the minus strand of JAPTYR010000016.1, from coordinate 14,196,291 downwards.
GTAAAAAACAACAAAAACCACTACACAGCAAAATACAAGACCCTGAAAATGACTGTTTATTACTGTCCTCTGGCAATTAAACTTGATTGTACCTCTTCGCAACAGTGCTTGCTGACAGCAGCTCTGTACTCGATGCGAGCCCACAGCTTGTCTCGCTGGATGAGGAAGCCAGGAAAATGTTTCCTCCAGTTCCTGCCCAGAGCCCATGGAAAAATCTCATACTTGTACTGCTCTTCGTCCTCCTCCATGGTGTTGGCAAGATACCTGCAGACGGGGCACAAGAACCAATTTCCTTAACAACATGCTAAAGGACATCAGTACAAAAATAGGGGATTAAAAAAAAGAAAAAAAAAACTATACATTTACTTTGAACTTACAATGCCATGAAAAAATTCTTCCTGGTGTATTCCACAAGAGTAAATTGGGCTCTTTTGAAGTACACAAAGGTCATAGCTAGGAGGTACTGATGAATTACAAAGAAAATGCCAGTGTCACTGTCGGTAAATTAACTGAAGGTACCATACAGTTTGCACATGAAGATGCAGTCACTTCAACTTAAAACAACTACATTACCTTGTCTGTCATTTTACAGCAACAGTCCATCCACAGGAAGTCTTGGATCAAGTCATCATCTGTAAAAAAAAAAAAATTCCTTATTAAGTTAATCTATATTGAAAGTTGTCATCTTTAAAAAAAAAAAAAAAAAAACATTAAAATGCATTATATTTTACCTATGCTATGTATTTACCAAAAAGTTTGAAGAATGATGCCATTTCCTGCCGTTGGATGACAATAGCTGGACTGATGGTCATTTTGGAATAATACATCACCCTCTGACGCTTTGTGGGCTGATTCTTCCCTGGTGGACCCTCAACATCCTGCCCTCTGGTTCTTTTAAGCCTGAGGCCTCTTTTGGTTATGTGGGATAGATTGCTAATGGGTTTGGCTTGAATAGTCATGGAGGGGGGAGGCTGGTTCCACCTGTGTGTATGCTTCCCCATGACTCTACAGTGACAGGTCTCTGCTGTGCTGTTCAAATGAGTGGAAGAAAAATAAACAATGTATGTAAAATGCCATTGAAATTTTATACACCGCAGTCAACATTTAAAATCATACTTAACATCCAAATACAAACTGCAAAATTTTTATTACATAAATACATGATTAATCTGGGCCCACATTTCTTTCCATACCTGGAATTACTAAAATGATTCTGAGTACTTCTTCATAATGCACAAAAAATCATTACATTCATTACATCATACATACATAAAATGTCTCACTTTTATTTACTTTTTACTTGCAGAGAATAGCAGGGTGGTTCAATCATGGAAAATACTATTTTATAACTTCACACTGCAGATTGCTGTCATTTGTACCTGTTATTGTAACATTATGCCAATAAGGTTCCACTAATTTAGATAGAAAGGTGGGTGTTAAACTGTATTTTAAAAAGGTGCCAGAACAGTTTCTTACCACTTTAAAATGTTTTTTTCCCCACACCACGGAGAGTAAATCTGTGATGACAGTATCTTTGTCATGTGATTCTACTTAATTTAAGTGCTGTTCTCACTAAAGTGTTTGTAGTTACCTCTATTTTGCACAGATCTGAAGAGCACCTTGAATTTTATCATGTTTGATGCCTTGTGCTAATGTGATGACAAAGTATCTAAGCATTTATCCATGTTTGGAGGATTACATTAAAAATGTATTTTGTTACACCGTCTAGTTAAAAAATGTAGTCGGTAACATAATATTAAAGTACTGCAACTACTACTTTAAATTACTTTTGGATTACTTCAACACCAAATATGCTAATAATGACAAAATAGACTAAATATCAGTAAAATTATTAACTTTTGTGCATTAGGCAAGACAAATGAATAATGTAACTTCGTGGAAGAAATAGGGACATTGAAAATGAAAACAAATGGAAGGCAGATAATGAAAACCATCAAGTAAATATAAACAGTATGCTTATGAAATACAACTTAAAGTATGGACCTACAGAAGAGTATACAAAATAGACATTCTCCTTTGACAAACACACACTGGTCTTTTTTTTTTTTTTTTTTTTAATTTAATATATATATTATGAGCAGTCACAATATTTTGCTGACTGAATTTTCAAAAATGAAATAACACTATTATTAATATAAAGTACTCTAGACCATAAACCAAAACGTACAAAAATAGCATTTGCAGCTTTCATAGTTGCAATGTGTAGGAGGTAGGCACCATCTGGAAAACTGACTGGAAATGTGCATCCACATAATTAATTAGAGTCCTAAAATACGTTGCAACACACATTAATCAAGGTAGTACCACCTGTGCTTAATTTTATTTTATTTTTAACAAAGAAAATCCTGTTTCTGTGACTGACAATCCTGTTTGTCCTACTAGTGTCAAATGCTAACTATATATCAAAGCTAACTAACCTACAAACAGGTTATGTATGTGGCAGGGTCAAATTGACAAGCATGTCTTTACATTAACTAGCTGCAACTACACCACTGTGAAAACAAATGACAGACTTTGTAAAGTTAGACATAAATGAGACACCAGCTAACGTTAGCAAAGAACCCAAACTAAAGTTCACAGGTGTCAACATCAGCACACAACACCTATAGTAAGAACACATTTACACTGGACTTACACAGTGACAAACGCCCGCTTTCTTTAAGAAAAGAATCGTAAGGGAAATAGCTCACGGCTAAAGTAGCCCTAAAATGAAAGCAAGGATTTTCAATTCGTGACAAAAAAAATTTAACACAGGTGACGGACAATGGGAGTATCAGTGCGTGCGGCACGCGGTGGTGCGCATGCGTAACGCGACAGTTTTCTTGGTGGGAAGTTTTGTTTGTTTTTTTCGCACAGTTCCCGGCTTTTTCGACTCCGGAGACGATACGGCGTATTGGTTGGAGACGTCTCAGTACACCATCTCCGTCAGTATGAATACGGCTCGCTTGCCTG
>JAPTYR010000016.1:13267096-13286583 GCA_029814505.1 Siphamia roseigaster | reverse complement strand
GAGAATGAGCTCTGATCCCCTTGGTCTAAGCTGGGCTGTGTACGGTTTATGTTCTGCATATTCTCATCTATTAACAAGATGTTTCTCCTTGGAAACACCCCTGAGCACCGGGACAGATGCTTCCCTCAACTGACTTCTCACAGAAATTACCCCCTGCTACTGGAAAACCCAGTGACATCAGTGCTGCTTTAACGGTGCATGTGAGGCTACAGGTGTTGCTATGACTTCAGCCAACATCTTTAGGGATGCAGCACTGGCAACTTAGCCACAGTAACACAGAAACAATTCCCAATACCTCTCGACACTATAGCACTTTATTGACAATTGTTATCAAAAAACCAGAAGTGGAAAATACATCTGAGCTCATGAACAAGTTACAGTAACTTTGATTTATGGTTTAAGATGTTCTCCATATGGTAGCTTCAGGTCTGTCCAAATATTTTGGGGGGGGTCCATAGATCAGGATGGTTCCCTGTCCACATTAACAGTCCCCACAGCGCTGTCCTGTGGTCACATCTGCAGTGTGACGGACATTTAAGGCCCACAAAGGTCAAACATAGTACAAGACTGAAAAGCAGTAGCACAACAGGCACCAGCTGGATGTCGGATGGTACAGCTGCACTAAAACATTACTTGTCCTGGAACGCAGCTGCTCCTCAAGTGTTTTTTGTCTGTTGATCATTAATTTAATCCTGAATCTGTTCACTTGATAAGTTTCCACACACAGTGCTGTAAGTCTTGTGTTAAAAGAATAGTCTGACATGTTAGGATTTCTTTCAACTTTCTTGGCTTTGGATTTGTATACACAGAAAAAAAAAAAAAGAAAGAAACCAGTTTAGCTCAGTCTTTCCCAAACTGAGGCAAGGAGTCAAAATGGCTGAAGTGAGATAGAATAACAAACATCACAACCTGAACTGTTATTAGTTTTACACGTAAATGTTGACTTCACATATCTGTTTTAGAGCCTTTGGGTATTTTTTCAGCTTCTCTGAAACGTGCCTCCACAAATACATGTATTTAACTGTGCTGCTGGAAATCTAATATTATTTGTCAGTATTAGAAGAGAACATTGTGTCTTTTTGACTGCAACTAAGATTTTAACAAAATGGCAAAAAAAAATATCAATGTTCACAAAGTGAGTAGTGCAAAAACACAACAGCTTGCAACAAGTTCAACACAAAAATGTAAGTCCTGTGTGACCTACAGGGATGCCAAGCCCGCTTATGTTGACTATTATTATTGTTGTATCAGAGCTCCTCAGTCTTGTTACTGGCTGTTATTTTTGCTTTTTTAACCTTGATGATTGTTTTGCAACAGTTCTTATTTTGCATGTGTATCACGATTCTTTTATATATGTTTACATGTTATGTTTTTTGACCCCATGGAATCCCTACTACCATTTTTTTTAATCCATCATTCTTTTCGTCTTAGTCACCAAAGTGCAGTAGATGTGTATTTGTATATCTATGCATCCTAGGGAGACCACATTTCTCTTCTGGGCTTTGAGCTGTAAAGGTTTGGGAACCCCTGGCTTAGTCTATGGTTGCATTTATCTTAATAACCATATAAAGTTAAATATTACCACAATGTTCAACATTTCATTCAACTTGCGCCAATGCTACTACCAAACTTTTCTCTGTATCATCGCCAAGCCCTGTAGTAAATCAAACTAAAATTACAGTCTTGGGGTTGGATGACTCTTCCAACCTGTCAAGTTATACTTGAAGTGTTGTAGTACATCCATGTCTGTCCACACAGATTCCTTTATATGTTCAGATGATTGGCCAGCAAAACTGATTTTGCTAGAACACAAAGACAGATTCTAAAATCCTAATGCTTCATCGCTTCCTGGCTCAAAATCAAATTATACCATTAAATAATGGAATGATAAGTGTTCCTGTTCAACATAATGTTGCAGACTGAGGATGACCTTTGACCTTTTGGATATAGAAGGTCACTGTTCCTTAGTTTAATTCTGTCTGTGCAAAAGTTAGAATTCACAGGTGAATAGTTAAGTAAATGGGCAAAAGTTTTGTGAACTCACAGTAAATTCGACTTTTCATGATCAGGTTCTACTCAATTCATTGTTGAGTGCAAGTGAAGGCCAGATTTGAAGACAACTGTTTCCTGGGTTATCACCGTTGCGAGGAAAAGGACACGAACAGACAAAACTAGAACATAATGTCTCCAGTCTTGGGTCTACTGTCACCAGTGTGAAGGAGACAAAGGGGGTTTGCCATTTTTCTCTACATTTACTTTTCCTTCCACTCACTCCATATCTGCACCATTTCCCTCACCTCAATCAATCTTCGCCCTCCACTCTGCCCATTCTTCAGCGTGACTGAAACCAGACGCCATCACTCTTGCCTGCTCCAGCATGGGAAGCTCTCATCACCCCTCTCTCCCATTTACCTCCAGCCCCTGGAGGGGCAGGCCTCAGCAGCAGCAGCCAAAGCTGTGTTTTCCTACTGCTTCCCTATGACCCCCCCCACAGTCCCCCACCGCCCACTTCTTAAACCACACACACACATAAACCCACGTACCCTACCACTGCCTATGACCTCCTCAACCTCTTAACAACTCCCATGCTTGAATCCAGCCTCAAATCCAGGGCCCCAGGTCAGGATCCAGTGTCTCTTCTGGACCCTTGCCAGGAAACTGAGGGTTGACAGATAAAAGAGTGGGGAAAGAAGGGGCGAAGTAGGGAACAGAAAGGCGAGTGTAAGAGAAAAAGAGAAGTGGAGTGGATCACAAAGGCCAAAGAGAGTCAGCGGGATGGAGGTGCACAAGCCTCTATCATTCCAAAGTCTTGCTGTGCACTCTCTTCAAGAAAATCTATGAACTGGAATATACCCAAAGCACTGCAGACGTCACTGACAGGGACAACAACACTACCGACTACACCAGTGAGAACAGAGGATAATGAGCGATATCTCTATGTATCAGCAGAGCTAAACAGACAGCAGCCGGCCAGGCTATAAATGGAAAATGACTTCATCCCTGGAAATACACCACAAGGGAACCGCACAACACTCCTCCTCTTATTCCTCCTCCTCATCTCTCATCACTTGCTCTTCCCTTAACCACTCTGTAAAGATTACCTCCAGTGTTTTTTCCTACATATTTGTACAGCTTGTGTAGACCTATAGAGTGGACTAAATGTTGTTAGAGTTGGTGTATGTGTGTGTGTGTACATAAACAAGTGTGTGATATGGTTTCACTGACACTATCCCACACAACGTGATAATAACGTCACTTTTCTCACCACACTGTGCATCCTTCTGGAGTATCCTGTTCTGTGCCAAGATGCCCAGCCATGTTCCAGTCCACTCTCCGGCATGCTTCCCTTACCCACTACAAATAAAACCGAACCAAGCCCATACACAGTTCTGGGCCTGAGTTTGTGGATGATTATTGGTTATGTTTGTTTGGGAACCACTTTACAGGAAAATCGTCCGAGACACAGTCTTGGGAAAATACCCCAGAGTTTCCAAAGCTATTGAGGCTAGTAAATGTACACTGCTAGGACCGCTAATGGGACAAGTGGAAAGCTGGGCTGATAATGGCAGTAGAGTGCGATCAAGGGATCAAACAAGACTAACCTGGGGTAGAAATATCACATTATGTTCTAGTTTCTCTGGCTTAGGTATCACTGTAGTGAACAGATCAGTGCTGTTTGCTAAAAGAGTCTGACCACGCTATCAGATTTTCTCAGGCATGTCTCCGTTGCTAGCTGAGCATGGGAACAAAAGCTGTGGCCAGATGCTGTCCCAGTGTGCATTTGGATGGACATCAAGGTACTGGCGACGAGACAGGCTAGGCTGTTCGTGGGGGCTGAACAACCTTGTAACCTTATCACTGCTGTCAATGGACACCTTGATCTGGACTGCCTGTTATACCTCGGCATAAAAGGAAAGGCTGTGTGTGCATTAAATTAATACCACTAGTATAAGGAGTGAACCTTCAGGACAGCAAACATTTTTAATATACGGTATGCCTTTACAGTATTTTCAGGATTTGTCACTTTGCTGTGAGAAACTATATAGAAAAAAAATAAACTCACCCGTATCTTTATAGTCCGTGTTTTCCCTCCACAGTTCTTCTTCAGCAACATTTTCTGTGGAGAACAAAAAAACATAATGACAGTTATGGACAAACATACACTTTTGAATGCGAAAACTTCTGTAGCAGCTTTTGTCGTTGCCGACGACAATCCTTTAACTGTGAAAAAAGTCACATGTTTGTATTAACACTCACTCTTTGTCTCCATACAGTCAATAGACCCAAAGAAGGAACTGAACAAATTAATTATGAAAACATCTAATATTGGACCATTAATGGCCTCGGTTATGTTTTTTGTTTTTTTTTTAATAATAAAAGAGTAAAAGATGTGACGTGACAGAACTGGCACTAGCGCCCAATTAACACTGAGTCATGATAGCTGAGGGAGTGAGGCAAATCCAGCTGTCTCACTAATCTAAACAGCCAGTCAATGAAGCTTATGCAATATCCTGTCTCCCACTCCCCTCCATATCCACGCAGCTTCAGTATTCTCAAAAAAACAGTGGGGGTGGAGGGACCACACAATCATCGAATTGTCTTGGATTGGGCGGCTAGCTTCTAAGGGGGAAGGGAGTGCAGGAAAGAATGGAAACACAAGACTCCTGCTGTTGTGATGTAGGAGAGAGCTGGTGCGCACTTGCCTTCTTGTTCACCTCCTGCCAACCCTTATCTGCTTTATCAGTTGCAGTACAGTCACGCTTTCATATGTGACTGACTCAGATTTGAGCAATTATCAAACATATTATTACTCATTACAAACCATAAAGGCAGATTAATATCATCTGTGCAAATCTTTTAAGAGCATATAAACAAAATTACACCACATTGGTTACAATAAGTGCTTTATTATTTTTCTTATTTTAACCTATTCTTTTAAATTCCTCAACCTGAAGCACCAACACCGTCCTTCCTCTACATCTACAGAAATACATGAGTGATGTCCAACAGGTCATGACTTGCCACCCACTGAACTGTTGAGTCCTATGTAGTTTTCCCATGTACACAAGAACTAAATATAGTAATGGTTGGTTGAGTGCCTTAAATCTTTGAGAGTACAGAATTATTTTTTTTTCACTAGTGCTACTGTTTTTTTATGGTTTAATATAGTCATAGATGCTAAAACTAACCACAGAAAAATAAAAACAGTCTTTATTATGACAGATTAGATGTGTCTGATTTTATGATTACAGTAAAATTATAAGAAACTGACAACTAAATGGAGAAAATTATGTTATGGCTTGGAAATTGCTGTCAATTCTGTAGGTTTCAAGTATTGAAAATAATGCTGCTACCCACTGAACAGTTTTTTGTGTTTGTTTGTTTGGTTGTTTGTTTTTTTTTTTGGGGGGGGGGTTCAATCCTGCATCGTATCATTTGCTTTTAGGTTCATAATTTTTTCCCAAATGCCCAGCAAAGCAGACATCTGCCACGCAAACTGTTATTCTTCAATGATGATCACGCTAACAAACAATGACACTGCCACATCTGAGCAATTGGACATGGATTAGCATGCATGAAGGATTATCGGAGACGAAAAGAAAACAACCCACTGACCCTTTAACCCTTCCTTTAAGGAAATTATGAGAAAAATAAACTTATGCCTGAGGCTGTGGCTCATGCTGGGCACACTTGAGAAGTTTAAAAAGAAAAACTCAGTCATGTTCTGTTGTCTGAGCCTGAGCTGAGAAATTTAAAAAAGAGGCTGTGAAATGATAAATGAGGTGGCTGTGTCCCAGTTGTGACAGGATTGGTAACTGGAAGTTCTCTGGTTAAAGGGTTAATGGGAGACTGGAACTGTGTCTGCGAGCTACCTCTGTAGGCCCCCTATTGTATTCCCTGCAGCACCTCCCATTCCACTTGACTGAGTGTGACTGTGCACACACACTCGCACACATACGGATACACACATTGATACAGCAACAAACTCACAGCAGACAGGAGAATGTATACACACTGACACAAAAAGACAGGCAGGATGATAGATGCTCACCCCACACACACACACACACACACACACACACACACACACTCATGGGCCCAAACACACGACTCTTCCTCTTTTTTCCTTCTCACCCCTCTCATCGCTGCCCGCTGTCTCTCATCATCTGTTCTTTCCCTCTAAAAACCCCATGGACATATGGACCCCTGAAACCTGCAGGTTGTGTCCCGGCAAGCACACAATCTCAGATGCACACGCACACATATACCCTTTACCAACAAGTCTATTGGATTTTTAATGATTAGTGGACCAGCTTCTCCATGGCTCATTAGTGGCTGTCATTTTTCTGTTGTTTATTTAATCCTCTCCTTCTGCCTCCACCCCTTTATCGTTTCCCCTCGCTCACCAGCCTTTGTGAGAAACGAGGGCGGACATCTGCCGTCCGTGCCTCCCTCTCCTTCATCCCTCTCCAGCCAGACCACCGTAGTGGCGCGCGGCCGGCTATGGAAAGGGAGGACTTTGTTTGCTTGTGTGAGTGTGCACATTTGTGTAGCCATGTGTGTGTGAGGTGGGTAGCTGGGTAGACTGCTGGGACATCATTGTATTTTTGGACCAAATCCTCAGACCAACATAACTGTTTGCCTTCTTCAATGGGTAGCATAAGGCTCATCTGCTGTTTGGTGGTTTTAACATTCTCAGTCAAAAACAGTGGCTGATTTAATATACAGGCTTATAACTGTATTATCACATATATATATATATATGTGATCATATATATATATATATATATTATTGCATTGTTTTAGATGAATTATACAGTTATTGCACAGTTTATCAAGAGCAGTTTCTGTTGTGGATCCTGTCAGCTGCAGGGAGGAAGGAGCTGTGATACCTCTCTTTTACACACTTGGGGTGTCTCATTCTGTCTCTGAAGGAACTCCTTAGTGCAGTCAATGGGTGTTTCAGAGGGTGGGAGTCTCGGGCTATGATGAAGGACAACTTACATCTGATTCAATTCCAATTCAAGAATTATCTTGTTCAAATTCCCATTTTCAGTGGGTTATGCAACTTGCACTTACTCTTACAAGGACCAAATACAACAAACATATTTAAAAGAAATCATTTTATCTAGTCACTGAGAGAAACTGCAGCTTTTTCATTGGTAGAGGTGAGGACCAGAATGCAGTTTATGGTTAGTTTCATTTATAGTTTACTTACAGTGAGGTCAGTACAAAATTCCCCCTAAAACACGTAAAAGCAAAACTGAAATTAACTTCAACCTCATAACCCAATAAAATTTCAAGACCTGTCAAAATCATATAGAATACTTTTAGGCATATATTTATTATTTGATTTTATCATTTTTAAGAGCAGTTAATGACCCTAAAAACCCTCTTTAAACTTTTAAATGAACTGATCTTAGAATGAAAGGAAAACTTTATTTTGTTATATTTGAATTCAATCTCTAATCTGAGTAAGTATTTGGTCTTTTGTCCTTCTGTCCAGACAAATGCAGATAAGAAAGAACAAAGGTATATTCTTATCACTGTCATGCTGAAGTGGCTTATTGTCAATACCGAGTCATCCATACAACACTGAAATAACAACCTAAATATCCCCCTGAGAAGTGACAATAACTGGTCCAACAATTGCGTTTGCGCTTCATCATTCCTCTCTTACTAAATGTTTAATTAGGTTTACTGTGATCTTTCCACACTCCTCACACCTTTAGCTGTAATTGGTGGCGAACTAACCTGTTGCATTTTCTCCAAATCCAGACTGGGCCTCCCAGGCTCTCCTCCGTAGCTGTGCCGATACTTCCGGTAAGGTGCTGCTTGGTCAAAGTGGGTAAGAATGATTGGCCGTGTCACTGGCTGCACCACCTGAAGCTGAAAACGCATGGACGGCGGCTTGAGACTTCGTGGTGGGCTGGAACTGAAAAGAACAGGGCTGGGGCAGGCAGCCAAGCAGGCACCTGACTCGACCAGTGGCCTGTTAGAGGCAGCCGGTGACCCGCAGCCACAGAGGTCCCGCACCTCCTCGTCACTGGAGGCACTGCTGTGGTGATCGCTATGGCGCTGGGGAAATGCAGACACCCACTTCCTGTTGTCACTGCAGCTGATTCTCTCAAGCTCTTCCTCTGAAGAGTGGCGATCCAGATTGGCATCTAGAAGGAGGCGAAGGCGTCGTAACCGGGCTGGCGAGAGGGGACCTTGATTGTGTTGCTGGCTGGTGGCCAAGGGGGTGAGGGCACAATTTCTCCGTCTCTCTATCGAGGAGTCAAAAAACAGGAGGAGACAGAGGAGGAAGTGGATTTTAAAAAGACCGTCAATTATGAAGGCATCACTTGTTGAATTTAAAACATCTACATATAAGACTGTAATAACAATATGTCATGAAATATCTGCATATATAAATAATATGTTTGGCAAAGGGCACATACCTCTGTCAATCTGTGCAAGCTCCTGGTTCTCCCCTTCTGAGTCATCACTCTCCCCTCCCTCTCCACTGCCGTGATAAGAAATCTGGAGAAGGATAGAGCTCATACTGTAGGTCAAATATGCCATATGGTAACACCAGCATGTTAATAATTACATAAGGATTAGTACAGAGAACTCTACCTCTATTGATTTTTTTTTTTTGGTTCATTTTTTAAATTTTAGATTAAATGCTATTAAATTCCAAATAACAATACTGAGTTGAGCAAAAGCTAAAGTTTAGCTTGTTCACTGACCCACTTACAAGTTTATTACATCATTTATCAAGAGTACATAATAGGAATCTTAATGGGAGTCCACAGTGAGGGCAGGTATTAACTTTGTATAGTACTTCATAACACAGAAAGACCTGCAGACAGTTCATTCAAAATGAAAACGCAATCATCTTATTACAAATGTGTGATCACTTCTACAGCAACATGACATATTTAACACATCTCAACAGGTAAGATTATTTGAGTACAGCACTGCCAACCTTCCATTCCTCCAATCTTCATTTGTCACTAAAATCAATTCCTCATCTACAGTGGCAGCAACAATACAGATACCCTGCAGACTGCAACGCTAAGAGTTAAGTAATGCGCCTCACACTCAGTAATTACCACTCTGAGGCCTCACTGAGCAGCTGCCATCTGTGCTCGTACGCACGCACAAGCACACACGCACACACACAAACACACACAGTCCTCCCTTCTACTCTGTAATACACACACCTCCTCTTCTTTCTGAAGCTCTTCAAAAAAGAAGGGAAATGGAGAAAGGAGCCAGGGCCTCTAAGCCCAATCAGAGCAGACACTATTCAATTCATTTTAAGTGTGAATTCCACTGTGTAGTTCTACAGATTGTTAAACAACACGTGCATAAATCAACAAGGTCACAAACAGCACACAACAGGCTATAGCCTAATACTGTATTTTACTGACACTGTTCAGGATATTACTAAAAGTTCATCCTTCTTGTCTTGTATTTACATGAATGGTAGGACGCAGTCTCAACAAACAGCCCCAGAGCCAGTGTACAGAAGAGAAAATAACTTTGGCTCTTAGCATGGAGTCTCCAGTTTAAACAGTGTCACTTCATGAACTCCAATAGGAAAATTACACCAAGGAATAACTGTGCGAAGGAAATGTATTTTGGCAGGAAGCTAGGTTTTAGCTTCACTATACACTGCACACCAATGAAATATAGTACGGCAGCATCCATGAAACAGCTCAAGCCCCATTAAAGTTACTGCTGCAGGATACTAAGAATGAAGAGATGCTGTTAGTGCATAAACGTTATGTCTTCATTGCACTCTAAGGACAAATGAGTTCATTCTGAGGTGTTGAAATCTGCATTTATGCTCAGTGGGATCAACAGTCTGCTGATGTTCCCAGATACTGAGACAACATCTTGAACATGTGTGAGCATATTTAGCTGTGGAAGTCTAGCATTTCACGACAGACTAATCACATACAGTTGAGGACAAAATTATTACCCCCCCGCCCTACAAAAATGTCATTGTTTTAAAAGTATTTCACAAGTGCTTTTAAACAGAGCAACAGATTTTTAACACAGCATTTTTAAGACATCCTGGTTTTATTTTGAATGCTTACATTATTTTAGTTTGTACACAGGAATGAAAATATTGTACAAAAAAAACAAAAAGTAACAGGGTTATAATTATTACTCCCCTGGATCTTAATCTTTAATTATGTTGGATTTTGCTGGATAACAGCCTGTAATCATTTGTTGTAGTTTTTAACAAGTCTCTGACAGTTCTTCTGAGGGATTGCAGCCCATTCTTCTTTGGCAAATCTCTCAAGCTCCTACAGATTCAACGGCCTTCTGGCATGGATGTTCTTCTTCAGGTCAACCCAAATATTTTCAATGGGATTTAAGTCAGGGTTTTGTGCAGGTCACTCAATTCACTTTGGCCTTCTGGGGATGGTTCTTTACCAAGAGAGATGTATGTTTTGGATTGTTAAATTGAAAGACGAAGTGACGACCCAGGCCCAGTTTGACTGCTTAAGGTTTTCTTACTAAATCTCCATATTTATTTGTTCACAATTGCTTCCACCTTGACAAGATTTCCAGTTCCACATACACTGAGGCATTCCCACAGCATAACATTACCACCACCGTGTTTCACTGTGGGATGGTGTTCTTTGGGTTATATGGCTGTCCCCCTTTTCTCCAAATGGAATAGTTTGTCTCCTCGGACCATAGGACACACTTCCGGTATGCATAATCTTTCCCCAGGTTGTCCTGAGCATACTTAAGTCTGGTTTGAAGGTGTCTCTTCTTCAAAAGTGGAGTTTTTCTTGGTATGCAACCTCACAGTCCATTCCTGTGCATACTTCTAGTGTTTGTCTTCGTCGAGAATATGATTCCTGATGTAGCCAAGTCATTCACTAGTCATTCACTAGTGTCTTGGCAGTTGTTTTGGGGTCTTTAGGCACATATCTCACTAGTTTTCTTTCCACGGTCTTTGAAATATTTCTCTTCCTACCTCTGCCAGGCTTGTTCTGTACTGTGCAGCTGTCTTTGAGTTTCTGGATTATACTTCTCACTCCAGTCCTTGACACTTGGAAATTCTTGGATTGTGCTGAATGACCTCTTGCTTTGTGTGCATCAATTCTTTTTCTCAAGTCCAAACTGATTTCTTAAGTTTTAGTTGTGGTGCTTTCTCAATTAACAGTTCAATGACCTATACTGAGGCTTGTATACCGTGTTTTAACTTAAATGTTGAGTGAAATCACCTGATCACCTTTAAAGCACATCACCTGTGAGGTTAAAGCACATCATTGCACAAACCAATTTTGTGCAATGACTTAATAAATGGTCATCTCTTAAAGAGAGCTAATAATAATGTCTCAGGTTATTTTTGTTTGGCAACTAGTATGTTCAGAAATGCAATGTTGAGAATCCCTTGCTACCTGAAAAGAAAAAGTACTTGGAAAAATCTTGAAAAATCTTCAAATTTCATACAGGGACTAAAAATTTTGCCCTCAACTATATAGCCGGACATTAAGGATTAAGCCCTAGTTCTCCTTAGGGGATGCCTTAAAAGTTGTTGTTGATAGGTTCACAGCACAACACAAATGCAGAACATGTGTAGCTCACGTGTAAGAGCGGGCCCAACGTCTCGTCTAGCAAGCTTGTAAAATGTTTCAGCTTTTGTCACAACATGCTGTAATTGCAAGCCTCAGATATCCACACTGACACATGCTGTAATGAAGCACGGCTCGCAGCTTAGTAAACCTGAGGGTGTTCTAGTCTCACACAAAGCAGGCCTGTCTGTTCAGTGACTCCCTTAGTTCAGCAGCACACAGATTAACCATTATCACTACATTTACCACCACTGAAATAGTTAATGTGCTACGACAAGGCTCACTGCTTATGTAAAGAAGATCCATGTAAACAAATCATAAATCATTCAACTATTCAAATACAATGTAGGTGTCAGACTTAGACTATATACAATATTTATATATATATATTTTTTTTTAATTGTGTGGTGTTTTGCAACTTCAGTTTAAGTACTGGGATTTTTCTGTAGTGTAAGGACACATGCGGAAAAAAACACATTAAAACACTGAGCTACCACTTTTGATTTGTCACACTTGGGATACATGATACTAGAATGTGAGGAATCTTTGTAAGACACACCATGTAGAGTCTTATTTGGCATGAGTTCGTGTGAAGAACAAAGAACTTTGTCAACTACAGCTGACAGTTACTGCTTTCTGACAGATACAGTAGCTACAGCAAACATTGCACTTCACTAACTGATGTTCAGTTTATAGTTAGATGAGGTAGAAGCCAGTAGTGAAATACAAATGTATGTTCTATCATATTCAAACCTCCAAAATATAAACCATGCAACCTGAAAAATGTGGAACACAATTAGAAAATGGAAATGTTTTAATTAAAATCTCCCTTTATTTGAAAGATTTAATATATGGACTTATAAAAACTTGAGAATTATTTCAAATAGGCGTTCTATGGATAATTACACCCTGAACTTTAAGCCCATCTGTCACTTCTGCAATAATGAAAGCACTTCTTCAGTTATGTTAAATTAAAAAGTACATTCACACACAATTTACTGCAATATTGAGAAAAAAAACTGGAAATGAAATTTTCCTAACCATCAAAACAAGAGTGAATTCAATCAGAAATTGAACCAAATTAAGACCTTGTGGTTGTGATGTGATCTCACCAGCAACACCCACAATGCTATACTGCATGCTATTATGCTGCTGTACTTGTAATTACAACTTTTTTTCATCACACTATGTAAATGACACTGCCTAAAACATATTAAACTCCGTAGGAAATGTTCAATTGTCTTTTTGTAGAACTTGTGTAATGCTGTGGCTAAGCCTGGATTGTACTACTCCAACTTGCACAGGTGTCTTCATACTATAATCCATGCAGCTAAGCATCGGTCATGCCTTTCTAAGTATCCTTTTCGATGTGGTACAGTACAAATTATGGAAGTATTACTACTTCCATGATAAGAAATAAAAAATTTAGCTAGAAAAGTTTAGTACAATACGCCGTTGCTGTGCATTAAATTAAAAGACAGTATGGAAGTTTTTACTACACCCACATGCTTGATTTACAACACAGGTAGAATGAGTAAAAACAAAAATGACCAAGCAGACTTTGTGATAATTGGATTGATGATTGGATAATTTAGGGTACAGTTTTTCTGAAACTGCTCAGCTTGATTTAGCAGATGAAAGGCCTGGAAAAAGAAGACAGAAAAGCCATATTGCAATTATTGAGGACAAATTTGCAAAACTTTTGAAAAGACAAAAAAAAAGACTTAAGACTTTCTTTACTATCAGTGCACATAAAAACTTCAACAGTGAGATCTGGCAACGAACAAAATGTTGTTGCTTGGCTCCTGTAGTGACTTGCATTTTCATTCTTTAGGGTTTTTTTATATTATTGAACCCACCGTGCAATTCTGTAAAGAACCTTTCAAAAACAGGAATTTCAGAAAAAAGGATAAGACCCACCATGTACACATGAAGTGCACAAATCACAACAGAATCACATGTTCTACAAGGACCACCCACAGATACACCCTTCAGAACACCACATTTCTCATTAGCAGTGCATTCACAGTGAAGACTGTGTGAAAATGAGTGAGAAAATACATTTAAACTTCTCTGATGTCCTCGTGGTATTTTTCGAAATTTTCTTGTTTCCTAAAATGAATCTACTTATTTTTTCATTGACACAAATGATGTAAAGTGATGAGCATTTGGACTGGCAGCAGCTATGAGAGTAACACTCTCCACAGTAGTTTAGAGCATGTACACTAGTGTGTTTACAAAGTGTTGCAGTGCTGAGGAACTCCATTTAGATGTCTAAACCCTCGAGAATGTCAGTGGGATGATTTTTTTTTTTAATTTCCAAAATATGTATAATCATATTTAATATATTATAATCATATTGTGATGTAAGCAGATTTACCTCCACCAAGGAGGTTATGTTTTCATCGGGGTTTATCTGTCTGTCTGTCTCAGTAAGATAACTCACAAAGTTATGAAAAGATTTTGATGAAATTTTCAGAAAATGTTGATCCTGGCACATGAAATAAATTACATTTTGATGGTGATTGGAGGGGAGGCAGCTGATCTGCCTTGGTGGAGGTCTGCGCTCTGAGTGCTGTTCTAATTTAAGATATTACTCTTTCATTAAATTGAGCACACTTTAACTCACAATAATGAGGATGATCTGTCATCATTCATGACTGTTCAGAGCAATGACACATACACAAGAGAAAAGTGAAACTGCATAATTAAAATCATAAAACTGCCTTTGTACAGGCAAAGACAGACAAAGAATTGTGTGTTTGTGTGTCAAGAACAGTTGAATGAAATCCTTGTCAGTCCACTGCATCGCTGAGCAGCTTGCTAAGCTGGATCAATGGCAATGTCACCGTGTACACACACCACCCAGTTCACACACATATCAGCTTTGCTCTGCCCTTCCTCGCTGACATGGACACTGTCACACTCCAGTTTCCCTCTTGTGAAAACACACAACACAGAACTGGACATGGTTGATTTCTTCTGCTCAAACTCCACCAGAACTTAAAGTTTAGTGTAAGTAGCCATGATTAAAAATGTATGCATATACTGTAACAAAGTAAATTTTACCCTTAAGTTCTTTGTTATTATTCCTATAAGTGTTCATTCTGTCCTCGGTCATCAGACACCTTCAGACAGCAAGTTTTAATGCACAATTCAGATTTCTGGGTCAAATCAGATTTTTTTTCCCCCTGTACTCGTTCATATTACACATTAAATGTGACTTCTACCAGTTTTGAGTATGAACTGAATGCGACCCTGAAATGACCCGCCTTCACAAAAGAGGTCCTGTGGACGTGACCACACCGGTACACACTTTGTTTATGAAAGTAGGCCAACACTTCTGGGATGCAGAATTGTGATGTTTGTTGCATTTCAATGACATAAAGGCCAGATAAATGTGACCTGGATGTTCAAACTGAAGTTACATTGCAAAATATCAGGCACACTTTGGATTTAGGACCACATTTAGTCATAAGTGGCCTGGGTCAAATTTGGGAAAAACAAAAATTGAATTGGTGCTGTCTTTAACAGATCAGATACAAGTTACAAAATTTGGATTTGGGCCACATTTGCCTGCTGATTTCAACGTAGCCACAATGACCACAGCAGTATACTTCAGACATTATTTGTGTGATACTTTAGAAAAATAAGACTAAATAAGTCTAAATCCTGCCTTATCAAGCTTTGGACAATACAATCAATACCAAAAAACATGCATGTGAATGACTGCATTTATTTGCATGTATTTGTTTTGAAATACATGTATTACATGTATTTCTGCTAATTTAAGCCAAAGAACAATGCAAACACATAATGAACACAGTGTCATGAATTTTGACAAGCAAAAGAAATGAAGAATAATGGGAGCATAAGCCTATCTTTAACATGTTTTGAATGGATTTGAAGGTAACAGAAATCTTAAATGTTACCCTGAGGATGTCTTTAGAGACACAGAGATAAGATTTTGAAGTAGGCATGTTAAGTTTCACATAGGTATCGCTGAAGCAGTGACAGTCTACAAAATACACAAACATTTTGCATCATGGAAAATGAATAATTAAAATTTTTGGCTTGTATAATACTAGGAACTAAAAGTATACCTGCTTCAGCAACATTAAGATGGATCTTTTTTCCCCTTGTTATAGTTCTAGGTTCTTCTTCTTAATGTGCTCAAAACGCAGGTCTACGGTTGAGAATGGATGGATCCAATTTATTAAAAATTGTGCTTTTGAAGTTCTGAAACTTTCAAAGAGCCATTCCTACTGCGACCAGAACCTACTTCAACACTATAAGCCATTAGCTACAAAATGCATCTATTGTGGTTTTCATGCTGTGATTTACAATGACTATCACAATATTTTTCAGTGGGGATCCTTTATAAACAGCTTGAGAATCTGTATCTGAGGTAGGGGGGGTAGCTTCTGGAGAACTTGTACATGGAGCTAGGACGAGTCAACAGGCCTACTTACTAATTTGTAATTCACTTTTCTCATCACACAAACCACTTTTAGCACAAGGACTCCTACCACTGAGCGGAACCACAAACACAAACAAAAGTAGACAATGAGGATGGCACACTTTCCCCTGTATCCTCAGCCAGGCCTTTGAGGGGAAACACTTTGGCACAAAATGGCTGCCATGCGACTATACAGTTGGTTGACGCACAATAGTGTTGTAGATGGAGCAAGTTAGTGACCCATGAAGGATACAATTCACCCCTCTACTCACCAAAAAGAGGCATTATGTGAACTGAACAGGCACTAACAATTGAGGACCACTTACATGGAGTCTGTTGTGGAAAAGTGAGGGGGAAAGATGCAGATGCAGTAGACAGTTACACCCCTAAACAATAAGGCTTTTATTTAAATGTTTGTTTTTTTCCCCCAAGCTTTTGCATACGAAATTAGTTTCCACTGATACTCGCCCCCACACACTAATATTACAACCACCGAGGGAAGAGCCTGGACACATTGATGGATGTAATATTACACTCACACAAATGATCATCTCTTACTTAGTTATTAGAGTGAACACACACTCTCAGGTATTTCCAGGCAGCCTTTCTCAAATGACAAACAGCTGAACTGTAGTTTATGAGTCAATGAGTGTCCATCTGTGAGTGGGAGAGTTTGTTGACATGCCACATGTTTGCTGATGTGTTTGTGCAACGATGTGGATCTCAAGTTTCTTCCTGTAAACAGCTGGCAAAGTCCTGTAAGCCGTGAAGAGTAAAATCTTTCCATAACACAGTAATGAATGGTTAAGATTAGAAGATTAGAAGCAAAAAAAAAACCCAAACAAACCTCTAAATAACATTTGCTTGGATATCAGAACACACACAGGGCTGGTAGAATCTGCTGCTTTTAGTGACAGTATGTTGTTTTATTTCACAATGTATGTGTAAAAGAGGTTAACAAAAAAGTCTTTTAATGAACTCAGAGTAACCTCTTCAATAAGGTTACAGGCTCAGGGAATAAACTGCGTCGTCAACTGGCCTACAAATGAACAAGTCACAAGACAAAGTAAAGCCACGCTGTTCACAAACAAGCTCATTACTTCTCAGCGATACTGCACCGTGTCATTTAAGCCAGTATCGGTCTACTGACATACATAACCACTACAGTTAAATTCATTAATAACATTGTATTTACTATCACAAAGAAGCCACTCAAACTTACCTTGAGTTGAAAGGGATGTATTTCATTTAATGAGTGTCTTCTTAGCTTCTTGGTCAGAGTCTTTAGCATTTTTCTTTGTAGTTTTATGGCTTATCCCTTACTAGTTTTATGACCGTTAATGTGTCTATGACGGTGACTACAACTTCATTAGCTAACATGAACGATTTTGTACAATAAAAATAATAATAATAATAATAAAAAAAAGGCACACGGGACTATGACTTAGGTGCAAACTGCCAACCAGAAAAATAACAACAATGCGGCGAGCAGCTGCAGAGTTAGCTAGTGTCGGAGGGGGGAAAAAAACGAAATATCGAAATTGTTTAAACTGCGTAGATGCTGTTTCCAAAGACTGTACGTAGCAAACTTGGTATTTTCGACTTCATTAGAGTCTAGGTGAAGTCTTCTTTTCTTTCTTTCGGCTCTCAGAGATGTCTCGCTCACCGCAGGCCCGACTTATTTTCCAACGTCCTAACTGAAATATGTTGGTAAAATTAAAAATAATATCAACTAGTTCGCATTCAGACACGCACACACGCACACTCACACACATACACACAAGCAGATGCACTCCAGCTACACGAACACACGGAGTGCTCCTCGAGCTTCAGCGTCCTGCTCTCTGATTGGCTGCGCTGTGCGATGATGTCATAGACACCACGAGAGGAGGAGGGCTGGGAGTTAAAGCCACACTATCTTACTCTGTTTACTTCCTACTACACATCACTCCTAGTTATATTATTTTAGAAATGATTAGATAGGATATGTGGTTGCGTTTCAGGGATTTTGACTCATATTTCTATAAGATAGCAGCAGTGAATAAGAAATAAAGTCATAGCTGTTCACTCTTAATCCCTTACTCAAATATATTTACAAATATATGTGTGTGTAGAAAATGTGTTGTTGCTGTAATGCAGATGTCATATTAAGTGTAGTACTTTGTTTCACCCATAAAGGCCCACTGCAACTTTTGAGAGAAATTTCCACTATAGCTAACTATTCTGAAGTGATATATGACTATTTATTATTAGAATATTATCTTCTGTATTTTGCATTTTATCAGTAGGCGTCTGATATTTTCCTGTTTTTAACTTTCTGATCGTGTAGATATTCACAAAGGCTGAGATTAAAGTTGAGGGTTATGATATCGAAAACAGAGAAAATGGCAGATAAACTGACTTTTTCAGTAAAATATATCTTCAATTAAACATAAACCATGCATTTCCATCCACTGTCTTTTTTTTTTTTTTTACTTCGATGAGTTTTAATGGTGAATCATTGTGTTGTAGAAGAGTACGGTGTTTCCACATTTACGACAGAGCCTCAGAATGTCACGACCATGAAATGATGACAAACTGCATTTTACACCAATCATTTACATGTTTTGATAGGACTAACTGATCAACACGCGTTAAACAGTTTAGATCAGTAGATACTTATGGTCTATAATAGATGTTTGGGTCTTCATGGATTATTGGCAGTAAGTATAAAATTGCTCTTTTTTCTGCTCCTTTTTTTAATTGTGATGATTTTGCTGGTATATAAAAGCAGATTTTCTTATTCTGTGTCTTTCTTTTGTCTTTTGAATAAAATACAAATGAATAAACTAAAACATTAGACGTGTGATATATTCATTGTTGCCCATTAAGTTGGAATCATTTTATTGTCAGACACATTCTTTTTATCCCTCTTTATGTACATCAGTGATCACATTTGACCCGGTGCAATGATTGCATGCTGAGTCTCAGTTACACTTCATCAATCAATCAAGAATAAATAGCAATGATTTCATGCAAATATATTCAACACATTTTTATTCCATCTATAACAGTGTAAAGGCAAATTTAGCTATGATATAAATTAGTCTCATTGGCATAGTTGTAGTAATAACAATAATAATAATAATAATAATAATAATGACACACATTTTGCAGCGTCAGGCATATACATTATTGTATTGGTGTTACTATTGATCAATTCCTCAAGTCAGTAATGCAAACAAAACAAAAAGTATCCAGAAATCTGTAGAATGTCATGAAATGAATGAAACCATTATTTCAACAAGGCTTTCATATTTATCCATGAACATCAGGGATCATAGATGAACTGGTACTATGTACAGAGGTGGAAAAAGTACAGAAAAATTGTAATTGAGTAAAAGTATCTCTACTTTGCTTAAATCCTACTCAGAGTAAAAGTAAAAGTACCCATCTAA
>JAPTYR010000016.1:13158731-13175159 GCA_029814505.1 Siphamia roseigaster | reverse complement strand
AAGATCGTGATAAAAAAACGAAATCGTGATTTTGGGCAAAAAAATCGTGATATTAATTTTTCTTCATATCGCCCACCGCTATTTCACATACAGACCAGTTGTGATCTCAAGTATAATAATATCATATTAACCTATAAAAATCTGAATTTTGTTCTCGTTTAATGTAAAGAAAAGTTACGTTATGCCTATAAATTATGACAATTCCAAATTTTTCTCTTTGTTTTAGTGCAAAAAATAACATTAAAATATGAAAACATTTCCATTAACAACCTATCCTTTAAGAATAAAATGTGAATAGCCTGACCAAATATGAACAACATGAAATATATATAGAAAATTAGGTGCAATTTTAACAATATTCTGTCTGTTAATAAATATTTTGTCCCATTATAAATCCAAACTGTAACGCATATGTATAAATGATAAGTCGAGGCATGATATTGTTAAAAATATTTTTTTTTCTCGAAGAAATTTCCATTTTTTTCAGGTTATTCACATTTTTTTTTATTTGAGTAGTTTCTAAATAGGAAAATTGTTGTATTATTTAATGTTTTGGTTTTGTGTTTTTGCACTAAAACAAAAAGAAAATTTGGAGTTGTCATTAGTTATAGACTGTTATGCTATTATTTTACTGGGCCAGCCCACTGGAGATCAGATTAGGCTAAATATAGCCCCTGAAAGAAAATTAGTTTGACACCTTTGGCTTAAATCATCATCATCTCTAGATTTTTCAGTTCAAAGTATATTGCAATTGTAATATCTGTCAGAAGTAATTGCAAAAGGACTTTTTTCAGTTGTATGCCAGACAACGTGTTGACATTACTGCAGAAAGATGAGAAGCTGAGGTCACACTAATAAGGCAGAGGTGTCAAACTTATGTCCTTCAAACTTTATATCTCAATATCTCCTTAAAGTTTTGGAGAAAAAGACAACATTAGGTTTTGGAAAATAGACACTGCATAGTAGTTTTTCTGAGGTTGGAAGATTTGGAGTTTTATTGGCAGAGAAATACAGATGAAGACGATGATTACTACCAATCCCACATTGATGAGTGTTACCACCAGACTGCTATTAAGCCCTGGGATTGGTGTGTATGAAAATACACTTGAACTGTGATGAAGCGGATGTTAAATGATGGTCCAAAGTTGTCTGGTTTTGGTATAACAGCCCGTCACTGCGGCGAAAGAGATGTTAATGTGGGTGAGGAAAGGTCAGCACTTTAGCACTTTTTGTAATATTTGCTTGTACGACTTCGGGACCGAGAAGTGGTTTTCCATTTCCTGGTTTTCAGACCTCAAATTGACGGTGTGTAATTCCATCTGGTATATTATGTATACTTCAGCTTCATGTTAATTTTTTTAATTCTGTGATTAGAAAGTCCCTGGCCTATTAATCAAATTATTTCGAAGTTTGACATACTAGATTAGATTGGATTGGATTGGATTGGATTGGATTGGATTGGATTGGATTGGACACAACTTTATTGATCCTTTGGGCACAACCCTCACAAAATTGAGTTTCCAATAGCAACACAACACCAAATATACACAAAAAATGGCAAAATAACAAGTGTTGAGAAAAAAAAAAACAGCCAAATTGTACATTGTAAAGTACTAGCAGGAACAACAAGAAGGTAATAATAAGAAGAATTAAAATTATTATTATATATTAGTGGTAAGTAGCTAATTATGTTGTATGTATGTATGTATATTATATATACACTATATAGCCAAATGTAGTCACTCACCTGCCTTGACTCGCATATGAACTTGACATCCCATTCTTAATCCCTAGATTTTAATATGATGTGGGCAGCTATAACAGCTTCAACTCTTCTGGGAAGGTTTTCCACAAGGTCTTGGAGTGTGTTTATGGGAATTTTTGACCATTCCTCCCAGAAGCAATTGTGAGATCACACACTGATGTTGGACGAGAAGTTAATCCACATGAAACTCTCTCATCCATGTTTTTATGGACCTTACTTTGTGAACTGGTGCAGAGTCATGTTGGAACAAGAGGGGGCCATCCCCAAACTATTCCCAGAAACTTGGGAGCATAGAAATGTTCAAATGTTCTTTTTGTCCAAAATCGCTTGGTGCTGAAGCAAGAGATTTTGGACAATGCAGTCTTTCCACTGGAAAAGTTTAGCTCTGGTGCTATGCTATGACAAAATCCTTGCTGCCACACCATACATTTCATACAAGAAATTCATCATCATCATTGTCGCATTAGACTTAAGTCCCAGCCCCCCCACACAGTTGCAGAACACTGCAATGTCATATTGGTATGGATTAAGAATGGGAAACCACTTAAGTATATTTCAAGGCAGGTGACTGAATACTTTTGGCAATATAGTGTATAAGTATATATACGGTTGTGGGGAAAAAAAATGTTATACCATCAAGTCATGAAAAACAGTAGGTATGCAATCAAGCACTAATTCCTGTCTGTATTACGTGACTAAAACAGATAAGAAAACATGGAATACCTAAAAGCTCTGTTTTTGTCAGTACAATGCCATATATATTGATATAAGAACTGAAGTGATCTTGGTTATTATCCAGAAAAACATAATAGATATCAGATATGATTAAACTCTTATGAGCTATTTTGTTACCATTATATTTGTATAAATAAATGTGGCTTTGGTTGTACCAGGCATTAAGAAATTGAAGAAAACAAGGGTGGTCTGATAATTGTTTCCATGACTGTATGTATGTATGTATGTATTTAAACTAATTTAACATGTGGTTTGCTGTTTTTGCAGTTGTTTTATTTCTTATATATTGCACATACTAACATTGCATTTTTGTCTGAAAGTTTGTCATTTTCTTTATTGCTTCTTTTGTCTTCCAGACTGGTGAGTTTTCAGCCCGTTTCCTCCTCAAGCTTCCTGTGGATTTCAGCAACATCCCCATCTATCTCCTTAAGGTAGTTAACCACCACGTCTATACACATTTTACACACAACATCAAATGTGTACTCCTTAATGTTCCTGTTCTCATGGTAGACGAAGGAACCACTTCACCGAAGTGAAGTGATTCCTCAAGATACGATGATGGATAACGTGCACAGATGTTTGCATGCATTTTTCCCATGTGGGCAATTGATGACAGTAGGGTTTATTTAGATGAACTTGAAGTATTTGTGTGTGTGCGTGTGTTTGTGTGTGTGTAGAGTACGGTCTTGGGGGCTGTGAGTTGACTAATCAGCAAGCCGTCACTCTCGATCTGCTCTGAGCCGTGTGGTGTCTGCAGGCAGCTTAGCCCTCCCTCGCCATCTCTCTCTCTCTCTCTCTCTCTCTCTCTCTCTCTCTCTCTCTCTCGTTCATAATTGCCTTCACCCCTTTCTCACTCTCAGTCCTCTCTCCACTCTCTGTCTGTGTCTCTACCCCCTTCGTGCATGCTGGAGGCCCTGCCTCTTTGGCCTTTTCCAGCCCAGCCTCTGTTTGTGAAGGGAAATGATGGTAAACATAAGGGAAACAGCAACCATCATCAGTCTCACATCAGCCTTTGTCCCCATGTCTCTCAGACCTGGAGCTACCGAGACTTGTCTCCCTCCGCAGGCTTTGAGTGGACTCATCCAAAAGTCCAAGTCATGTCTCAGAGCTGTTCATGATGAGATTTATTTTCTTTTACCTGCATGTCTTCAGGCAGGAAGGTTTCCAGACTCAGCCCTGAGGGGAGCTTTATTGGTGACATTTTTTATTTTATTTATTTATTTTTTTCAAATCAGCATGCTGTCACTTGCTGGAGACTTGGGGAATTCTTTGCGAGGCCTTTGAAAACGGAGGCAGACACACTGACACCTTTAACCAGTGGGTGGTGGCAGCTGTATAGCCAATGACACAACGTTGTCAAAAAAGAACTCTCTGTAACATTAAGTGATTTTATTAGAGACGAAATCTGGGGATTGGATGTACATTGCTGTCACACTGATCATATCATGTTCTAAGCTTCAGATGCCCATACACACACAAACTCACAGTATTATGCTGTATTTGGCAGCTAGGGTATACATAGTATCGCCATGGGAGCACTTGAAGACTGAGGAAGAGAGTCGACTCACAGAGAGGAAAGTAATGAACATCAGCCTACACCTTGTCCACCTACGCATTACAGAGGAACAAGATTATGCAGCATATAGGCTGGACTCTAAGAACACAAATGTACTGTATGCCAAACCGATGACCTGAATTTTCACTTCGACAGTTGTCACGCAATTAGCTCTGTCAGTGTGAATGCTGTCTTGCTTTCTTGAGTCAGTTGTTTTTGTTGATTGCACATTTCTTTGCATATTCACATACATGCTGTATTATAGACAAGTGAAGTGTATCTGAATCACTTTAATGCCTGTGTTTGTTAGGATCCGATATATCCTGGAGCAGAAACATATACCCTACGCATTGTAAATAAATGCAGGAATCACAAGTTTGTTCAGCGGAAGCCTGTTTGCGAACACAGCTGCCCGTTTGACGTGCAAGTGGCAATTTATGGAAGTACTGTGCACATGCATCACCTCACCAGTCTTCCTCAGCTTATGGGTCATTGTTTCAACCAAGCAAAAATGAATTTGTTGATTTCCATCGCTTCGATGTTCATGAACATTCAGATTGCCTTGAAAAGCCACTGACTACAGCTGAAATGTTAGTTTTCAGTCCAGGTTTATTAGCATGATACTATTTTTTTGGCATTGGCTTTGCACAATATTAAGCTGCAAAATAATATCGATTACAACATTCCTCCAGAGAAACAAAAAAAAAAAGACTTCTGTTTTTGGAGTAGCTGACACTCTGATAAAGAAGACAGTATTATTCTGCAGTACCTGCCAAAACAGGGAAAAGTCAGGGTGGAAAAAATATTTGGCTGTTGTTGGGGAAACATTGCGGTGATGGTTCTGAAATATTTGCATCTTCAACACATCTTTTTGGTCTTAGTTAAAATAGAAGAAATACCGCAAGTAGAGATTGTTACACTTCGGCAGAAACATTAGCATACGAGTTACCGCCTCTTATCAGCAGGTCTGTCTATACAAAAGTCAACACTTGAAAAAATCTAAAAGGTGTTGCATTGCAGACAGAAGATAAGCCCACAGCCAGGTACTGTAGGTAGAGGTCAGACTGTTGACCCTGATTTGAATCAGCCTCCCCATCAATTCCATGGATGTCCTTGCGTTGGGGGGGATTTGGCACTAAAGCGGAAATCAGTTCAGACTGCACTGCTGGTGAATGCCGAGATGTTGCTGGTGGGTGCAGAGCTGTGGAGGACGACTGTTACCTGGAGCGAAGCATCCGCATGGTCTGAGCTCACCACAGTGGACATGTTTACCTACCTCCATGGACTGCCCAGCCTCAGGGAGAGGGGAGGAACTCTAGTAGTTTATTTATTAATTTATTTTAAAGGGGGCAGCCTGTCATAGTCAGAGGAGTTAGAAGGACAATGAGAGATGATGGGAAGACATTCACACAGGCAGACATTCGCCGTGTTCTCCCTCTTTTAGTTTCATCGAGTGTTTGTGCTTTGACATCTGAGTTGTTACCTGCTTGAATGTATTATTACTCATAGTGTCAACTTTGGCATTTATTATACAGCACATTTGTGCATATTGGTGAGATCCTGTCATGTTTGTATTTGCGATAAAATGTTTTAATTTCTCCAGGAAGGTAGCTGTGCTTATTTCATCACACATACAGCTTTATGCCATTGTCCTCTGTTGTTTTAACAGCAAATAACAGCATGTATTTTCCTCTAATTAAAGCCATGACCTTTAGTTTAAAAGATGCCCCTTTTTGCCTGCATGTTCTTCAGATGTCTGTCTTTCCGTCCTTACTCATAAGTACATATGTATGTATGGCTGCTTGTCTCCAAATGTCCACACTGATCAGTAGGAACTTATTCCACGTTTGTGACAGTCCTCTGCTCTCGCTTCACTTAAGCTTTGTTTCCTTCACAACCACTGAGCCGTGCCACCATTTCCACCGCAGTTGGAATATGTGTGTGTTGGTGTGTTTTATAGATGGAGGCCTCAGGGAGATGTCATTGATCTAATACGTTGATGTTCCAGGTGACCCAGGTCTTGAGAAGTAGCTGTTACATGGAATTTTTTATGAAACTGCTGTTTTATTCTAGTGTCATTTCACAAACGAGCGACATATTAACTCAGATAAAAAAAACAGTTTATAGACTTTACCGTCTTGGTATGATCCACTCAGATGCGCTTTGCTAAGGTTACTCAGAGTTTTATTTGGATGTTTTGAACCTAACAACCGGTATCCTACTGCCCAAGGTGATTTTTGCCTCCTCGAAAAAAATGCACAGCTCACCTGAAGGCAGGTTGTATTGAGCTCTGGGCATCCCCACATCCTCATTTTGTCTCTACAAGCTGTGCATGCTTCAGCAAGAGCACTTAACATCTAATTATTTTTACTCTAATTATTTTTGGTCTGAGTCCTAGCCTGCTCCCACCCCCCACACATGCACACACTTTAACCTCCGAAGCTGCAGCTGACAGGGGAGGGTCAGGGTGAAGCAGAGCCATGGGCTCTCGTTCTGTCTTTTCTTTCGCTTCTTCCAGCGTCACTGACTCGACTCTTTCTGTACTGCCTTTTCTTTTCCTGTCTTGTTTTTTTTTTTACTTTTTCTGTTTTTACTTTTTCATTCAAATATCAGCTTTAATTAACCTCTGGGAAATGTTGCCTGTTTTTAATGACGTAAAAGAATAAACCGGTTAAACTGTTAAACACGGGTAAAGGAATCAGTTCTTAAGTGAAATAGAGGTCTTGTCAGTCTTGACTGCGTTTGTTTAAATGATATATTCCTGCTCCTGTCAGAATAGTCAAGTGCTGCCAATCAACATCAGAAAACACTAGATGTCGGGGATGAGGAAAAGTCCCTCCTAATGATCTCAAAACATGTTCCTGAAAATCCTCAGGGCTATGTTAAACAAACAGCTCTGTCTTCCACCTCAGTAACAGAAGGGTGTGTGTGGAGCTTTGTCTTCTCCAGGGGAACCATCGACAGGCTGAGGACAGATTGAGGGTATTTCTGGGGATTGGCGGGGGAGTGCAAGGGCAAGCACATCGTAGTCTGGCTGTCTGTGCAAAGAAGTAAGACGCCATGTCAGAACCACACTATTGTCATGACATACAACACAGAGCAGGCAGCTTTTACCTGGAAACTTGACCAAGGTTACACTCAAGACTTGAACAGCACACTGAGCACAAGGAGGAGTCTGTGTCCTGTATAGTAAAGTATAGTATAGTATAGTACTAGTCATTCATAGCTACACTATATAACTGAAGGTAGGTCTGGCACCAGCCACAATCATTCTGGAGTAGGGAAAAAAAACCTCTGGGTTGTTTGGAAGGGTTTTATTTCTTGACGAGCAAATGCCAATCGTCTTGGGCAGTGCTAATCACAGGATGCAGCGACAATGCCATGGCAACATAGTACTGGGGAAGGGGTTGTTTTGCTGGAGTATGTGCATATGGAGAAGCAAGCCATGACTGAATCCCTACAATCACATCACATATATAAAGATGCACATCTTTGTTAAAATGTGCCATTTTGAGTTGCTGCTCACGTTGGTCTTTTACATTGCAAAAACAGCAACATGCAGAGAGCGGAAGGGAGGAGAATTCTGACTGAAATGGTGACCCAATGACTGGATTATTCCAACAGAGCACATCCTGTGAGTCAGACTATTGATGCGCTACATCTTTGAATACTGTTGCATCCATAACTCAGTTGTATGATGTGGCTGTTTAACAATTATATTTTGCAAAATATAATGTTACACAAAACAGGATATTTCACAAAACTTGATATTCACCTGTTCTGAAATATTGTCACGTTTTGCGAAATGTTGTTCTTTGTAAAATGCCATGTTTTGCAAATGCTGGTGTTTTGTGAACTGCTGCGATATGTCACGTAAGAATAATCCAATTATTGTCCTGTTAAATGAAATACAATGACAAGTATTAAAAAGAATAAGGTGCTCTGTTGTTTATCTGTGTTAATGTTATTTATTATTAGAATTAAAATACCACGGAGTCCAGGTTTTTTTTTTTTTTTTTTTTTATTTGATGCACCTTTCTACACTGATGTTGTTTACTTTGCTAAATAGCTCAAAGGCATACAGCAGTTCATGGTTTTAAATGTCATTTGAATGATTAACCTCTGCTCAAATCTTCTGCTGCTTTTACATCAGTTACTTTTTTTTCTTCATTTTTTCCTTCTTCAAGACCTCACAACTAAAAGTGAATGCTCCTTTATCACCTCTGACCTTTTGGAGTTTTCTTACATGTGAAAAGGTCATGTTAGGATACAGATAGCATGTTGTCAGCTATTGATTAATTCTAGTGGCTAATTATGTTGGTGTTTATTCAAATCAAATGTTTTTGCCAACCCACTCTTCGCCTCTGTTTTCTTCTTTATTGTCTTACATTTAATAAGAAGGTAATTCTACTGGATTAACTGTGCATTAGTGTAAATCAACACAGTGGTGATTGGCTACATCATCACATTAGTATCATGTAAACAGTTCTGGGGAAAAAAAAGAGGTGAAATGATCACTTTCTCTGATTTGGTCATTTAGGTATGTGTTTGACTAAAATGATCATTTTTGTTTTATTCTTTCAACTATCAACAACATTTCTTCCAAATTCCAAATAAAAATATTGAGGGTTTTTCTTTTTTTTTTCTTTTTTTCTTTTTTTTTAAAGATGTATTTGCAGAATATGTCAAATGATCAAAATAACAAAAATATGCAGACCTCAAATAATGTCAAGAAAAGCAGTTCATGTTCATTTCTAAACAACACAATACTCATGTCGTAACTTGGGAAAAGTTCAGACATCAGTATTTGATGGAAAAACCCTGTTTGTCAATGACAGCTTTCACATGTTTTTTCTCTCCACCATTGCTGCTGGATGACTTTATGGAGCCCCTGGCTCCTCAAAATGCTCAGCAATGTTCTGTGGCTTGTGACCATCCATGTTCCTTTAGAAGTTTTCAGAGTGGGTTCAGGTCTGGAGATTGGGCTGGCTGTGACAGGGTCTGTCATCCATACCTTTATTAGCCTATTTGAGGCCAGGCACATTGTCCTGATAGAAAAACCAGTCCTCACAGTTTGGGAACATTGTCAGACCAGAAGTCCAGTAGTTTTCAATAGGTATTTTTGGATTCCAATTACTTATATGGTTCTTAAAGCACTGTTTTTACCCATTGTATGAAGATAGTGATGGCTCCAGTAGTAGTTTTTACTTCTCCTTTTTAAATAAGACATGGATCAAGTGTTTATTCAGTAGTATAAGATCTGCTCATATTGGATTTCAACAGATATAGAAATGGAATGGCGGTCATACATATAGACATGTTGATTTCAGAGGAAATTGCAGTGGTGTCTTAATTTTTCCAGCGCTGTATACTGTATACACAGTGTTAAGTGCATTGACTTAAGTGAAGGAGATGAAGGATGAAGTCATGCACTTAGCTGTAGTTGATGATCATGGTTAAAATCACAAAAATAATAAACAAAAACCCCAAACATTTAACTTCTGTTTCAAAATAACAAGTACTGGGAATTCAGTCTGATGCAGCCATTAGTTCTGTGTCATAATCTTTTCAGGAAGTTCTCCCTATTACTAAAAGTTTAAACAGTCATAGTTGCTTTGACCTTTGTCCTTGACCCCCGAAATCCAATCAGTTCATCATTGAGTCCAACTTTGTGCCACATTAGAAAGATACAAATTATCTTATTAACTTATGACGTTATTCCTGATACGTTCTATTCATTGGAATATTAAGACATTAAATTATTAAGTCAGAGCGAACCTATCATTCAGCCACTTAAGTTTTTTCTGTCAAAATTTCATATGCCAGGTTTTATGCCAAATTTTGCTTCATTTTGGCAAACTGTTCCTGGGAGATTTTATTATATTAACAGAAAGAAATGAGGTCACAGAACCCCTATCCCTCAATTATTAAAATATTTTCCAATCATCCTCAAGTCCAGTCAAACATTTCTGCCAGTTTTCTGTCAAACTGTTCCTGAGATATTCTAAAAATAATTAGACATAAACGTACTTGGAACAAAACCATGCAGTGTGGACAGACTCATCTAGAAAACTCTAAATGATAGCTTAAAATGTTGTATAAAATGTTACTACTATACCACAGTGAGCCATGTCATGTACATAGTATGTTATTTTTGTTTCTTTAATTAGAGAAAATGCAGAAGCCAGAGCAGCTGTCTTTGAAATAGAGTATTTGTGGAACTGTCTTGGAGCATGTTATACAACTGTCTTAATATAGAACATCATGTTTGGTTTGTTTGTTCATTATAGATATGAGTACGTTTTGGAATATTTACAACCGCTCCATCCCATCACAGCTCACATGAAGCTTTTAATTTAATTTGCGATCAGGAGAGGCAGGAAATCCTGTTGATCCGTATCATGTTGTTGCAATGATGATTCAAGCTGTTCCTAGATCACCACCAAATGAAAGTTCAGGACGTATTACCGTCTATTGTGTAGTAACTTTTACCTTGAAGTAGGGCACTAATCAAATTTTTTTTTGTGTGTGTGTTTTTGTTATTTTACCCTTTTCTGGAATTCTAAAGTCTAAGGGATTGGTGAGATAGTCGTAACATAGGTGCTGACATTTATTGCGAATGTGGTTCTAAGTGATTATTGTGATGATGAAGATAAAGTTCCTTCATTGCACCATGTATAATTTAGAGTTTTTTTGACTCTTATCAATCTCAGCACCTGACTACTCTTTAAAAACACTTTAACTCAACACCTCCTCCTCACAAAGCCCAGATTAAGGCAGCTTGAGGGTGACA
The DNA here is from genome assembly GCA_029814505.1 of Siphamia roseigaster. Taxonomy (NCBI): domain Eukaryota; kingdom Metazoa; phylum Chordata; class Actinopteri; order Kurtiformes; family Apogonidae; genus Siphamia; species Siphamia roseigaster. The sequence goes on along the minus strand of JAPTYR010000016.1, from coordinate 13,164,311 downwards.
CAAAGCCACTTATGTGACAGCCTACACTACTGAATCACCACTGGCGACAGAGCACCTTTTTGCTTATGCCAAGCCAATATCCATGCTTGTTTGTCAGTTTGTCCAAATGTTGTTGTTGTTTTTTTTTCTTTCTTTTTTGAATATGTTGTTGTCTGCCTTTTTGCTTTTTGTAAGGACATGGTGGCTCTAACCACTTTCCAAGAGATAAGCCAAATACCTCAGTTTGCAGCAGCTGTGGTTACCTTACATTTCCGGTTGCCACATAATTGTTGCTTCTTCCTCAACCACGCATGAGGCTTTGGTTGTTGCATGTTTTTCTCATATTTTTTCCAGCTTACGTTCCTCTGTGTATGGCAGTTGGGCTTTTGGAGAAGTCGAGGCTGAAGATAGCCCACTGCATCACATGACTCTTTCACAATTCTCTGTGCAAACCTGGAAAACAGCACTTTGACCACTACATGCATGAATACAAGGACATGCACACACGAATGCTCAAATGAAACCCATGTAGTCTCATCGTGTGAACATGTGAGACAAAGGAGAGCATAGTTGGAATGTGTGAATACAGAAATCATATGGCAAAAAGACAAGTCCATCCCTTATAACGGCACCTTTTCCTTTTACCTTTTTTGTCTTTTTATTCTGGGTTTGACAGAACGCTCTGGCCTGTGCGTGACTGTTGAGCATTTGGTGCCAAAGCGAGTGGTTGTAATTTGTGGCCTTGCCGTGCCCTTGCACGGTAAACACTGACTAAGAGCTCAGGAATCTTAAGAGCTATAAAATAATTGCAGGTTACTCCCATAATGCCCAGAGTGTGCTTCTCTTTGCCCCAGCTTTGCCTTTTTCTGTCTCATTTCTGTTGTAAGACCTCTACTGGTACTATATTTAAAGTGTGGTTATTTGGCAGTCACCGCCTCATTTGTCACAAAATGAATGAAAATATAGTTTTATTTTTTGTATAAATATCCACTATTGGTAAGCTTTTCCGTTAATGAACTGGATTGTGAAGACAGACACAAGAGCTTGGCTACTTTGCAGACTGTTGAATGACTGTTACAAGAGCATGTGTTAAACTGTCCTATACAGTTTATATTTACTATTGCAGTTCCACCACAAACTCAATCTTGATCTATATTTTACAAACTTTAATTCAGAGTAAATCAGCGCATATCAGGATGCATTCATTTAGTTTTTATGGTGCTATTGAAAGTCCTGTTGCCGAGTGATGGCATATCTGTATAGCACTAAGACATGGCATTTACTAGGAAAGCAAGTTGCCCAAAAGACATCGTCAAGTAATTGCCAGTTTGGGCTTCACTAATGCAGTGTACGCCTGAAATCTGAAAAGGCCAGCCAATGCTTCCACGCAGATAAACAATTATGTGGCTTTTAAATGGTGGATGTATTATAGCTTGGTATACTCTTGAAGATGAATTTAAATGTCAGGAGTAACAACTCTAAACCAGAAATAAGATGTGAGGGAGAAGAAAGTGTTAAAATGCAAATATTCATTCTTGAAATATTATTTCACCTCTATACGCCTTGTTCTAATAATGTAAAAATAATGAATGTAGATTTATCATTGCTTATTTCTATAGAGTAACAGTTAAATGATGCCAAATGTGGATGATATGTGCAATATCTCTTCTGTTGATGACTTTGTGTCGTACTGATAACAGGAAATGCGCAGCCCTCTCCTGGTTTTGCTGACATCGCAAACTGAAACTCCTCTGTTGCAAGAGACTCAATGTAGTTGCAAAAGAGGAGGATACCGTGGGCTGATGAGTTGTGGGTTGTTGATGCTTAATGTAAGGGTTTCATCAGTGATTTCTAAGGAAGGTCACCAGAGAGTAGACCTCTGTCCAGTTAAAAAAAAAATTCACCAACAATGGTTGTTTTGTTTTTTCATTTGTTAAACATGCACATTAGTCTAGAAAATAAACTGTGGTTAAGTGTAGTTTTTTGATTGACGTGTGTAATTGCTAATAATAAAAGAGTTTGAAGGTTGGAGGTCCACACTTCAGTATTGGATTCGTCTTGTTCATGGGTTCTATGGATTTGAGATCCTTGCTGTGATTACTGCCAGGTGCTCCAACATCTGTTGCTCCACAGCTTTCAGCCTTCTGAGAAAATGTCACACAATGAGAAAGTTAAAAGGGTGAGTCTGGATGAAACTGCTTTTGGTAATAGTAACGTGGCTTTCATCTCACTCGCATTTCAGACTGTCACGAAAAGTGCAGCAGTGGCCGTAATACTGAAATCAAAGTACACCTGTATACTAGCGTGTAAATGAATAATGTTTGAGGCTAACTAACACAGATGCAGGCAGGAGGATGTTTTTAATATAGGTGCATGCAAATGGTTTATGAGGCCCCCCCGGAGAAGCACCTGTTGTAGTGTAACTAAAATTACACCATTTTATAAACACAGCCAACTCTAGTAGGAAATCTATGAAGAACTCTTCACTGTAGGATATTGTGAGATTTGTAAATGTTTTTTTGTTGTTGTTGTTGTTGTTTGTTTAAATTAACACTTTTACAATTTTCAATTGAAATATCAACTGCAAGGCACTGAATCTGATCTGTGTGAGACCAATTTGATCTCTTCAAACTAAATTTAATCAATGTGGACCCAAAATCACCCACTGATTTGAAGGGTTTTATACCTGATGATACACAAATCCTATTGATACTTGTCAATAATTGGTAGAAAATGCAGTTTGTCATCTTTCCATGTTCATCAGATATGGCCCAGAGGCTAGGGTGTCAAAACCTGCAGCCCAGGGACCAAATCCGGCCCACCAAAGGGTCCAGTCCAGCCAGCCCTTGGGATGGATTTGTGAAATGCAAAAATGACACTATGGTATAATTTTAGTTCAGGTTACATATCCAGATTTAGTCGGTCTGAAGTGGGTCAGATCAGTAAAATCAGATTATAACAATCTATTAGATAAGACAAAACAAGATGAAATAAGATGAGATGCATCTTTATTAGTCCCACAAGGGAAAATTCCAACTATTCATAAATAATAACACCTCCAAATGTTTCTTTGTAAATGTAAACATTTTCATGTAATTTTACTGTATTTACACTAAAACAGACTATAATTTGTCATAAAAAATAATAACCTGAACACATATGAAAAACCTGAAATGTCTTATGAAGTGCAACTTTAATTAATAATATTGTTAGAATTGCAGTTACGTTTCATAAGAAATTTCAGTTTATTTGTGGGTATTCACATTGTTTTCAAGGATAGTTTGTTGATGTAAATCTTTTTATGATGCAATTTAACTTTTTTTCACACTAAAACATAGACAATAGTTTGGAGTTGACATTGTTTATCTATTATCTATTAGTGTCATTGTATCACTGGTTCAGCCCAAAGTTGGCTAAATGTGGCCTCTCAACTAAAATGAGTTTCACACCCCTGTTCTACAACATTGATTCACCTGTGAAATCCATAGAGTTTGATCACTATTATTAGTAATATTCTGTTGTAAAATATTGACCTTTATATTTACTCTGAATTTTCATAAACATCTACATGATCAGTAAATGAAATATAGGGATTCAGACCTGATTTACACTGAAAAATCCATAATACAGAGGATAATATATAATGCATTGGTGATAAATCCCTTAAGAATGCTTAAAAATAGAAAACAAATACACTTGGGAACTAACAGAAAACTACCACTGGGTCTTCATGGGTTAAATGATGTCCAGCCTTTTTCCTCTTATAGCACCAAAGGCCCCTATGTTTTAGAGTAATTGCATCACCAAAAAGCAGAACCCTGTCCTAACTGACTTTTATGGTGTGCAAGAGGGATGGGTGACCTTCAAAGCTGCCATTATTCTAACTCTTAATACCTCTAAATTTTGTTTTTCCTTCTTGCAACACCCTCCCTCTTACAGTGTTTCTTTCTTGATGGAAAAAGATGTATCTGAATTCATTTGAGGAGACTTGCATTATGCGATTTTTTTTTTAAATCATCAAAATGCAAAATTGAATTGTCCAAAAATGTGCATGTAAAAGAACAGTTAATACATTGTATGAGGAACCTGGATGATATTTAATTTGTTATCATCTGCCCTGATCAAACATTACAAATAAATACAGGGGTTTACTGTATTTAGTGAGGACTTTACCAGCCTCAGAGGTGCTCATTAAGTACTTTGTAGACTTCAGATCTTCTGCATGCATGCACTTGCAACTGATCACACAGGTGATGGGAACAAAAGTATGAGTACTTTGACCAAGCCCAAAACCATTATGAAAACAGTGTTCTTTCCAGAGAACACTGAAGTTCCAGTTTACTGAGAATGTCCTTGTGTTAGATATTTGATTAGTATAGGGAGTTTTTGTGTGCTCATGTGCTCGTTCATGTCATAAACACTGCTGTGCTAATTAATCATGCTTTTCATAACGACGTCGTGTAAAAGTCACGGAGTGTATGAGGTCATGACATATTATGCGAGTATGGTCAGAAAATTGCCTGAAATAGATGTGACTTGAGATGTAGACAGGTGGATATACTGTTACTGTCAACAAAATCCTAAAAATAGAAAGCCAGTGGAAACCTGAAAGTACTTTATCCATGTCCTTGTAAATATCAATTTGTGGTTCGTGATGCCCACACCCTGAAACACCCTGAGAGCCTATTGTAAATATTTGAACTTGGTCTTTGGGTTATGACATAACCCTTACCATTAAACTCCAGTAGCACCCTGCTGCTGACTCACCATCGAGGGCTTTTCGGTTCTAAGAATGGAATCTAAAGACAGGCCAACCAATAGGCTTACCTTATTATCCAACTCCAATTCCAAAAACGTTGGTGCAATGTGTAAAACGTACATAAAAACAGAATTTGGTTAAAATTTTATTACCAATAGAATGCATAAACATTAAATTTCCCACAGGTGTGAATGTGAGTAGTTATGTTTGTCTCTATGTCCACCCTGTAATGAACTAGCGACTCGTCCAGGGTGTACCCCACCTTCACCCATAAGTAGCTGGGATAACCTCCATGGACCTCTGCGATCATACTTAGGATGAAATGGGTTTAAATGATGAATGAATGAATGATTGAATACATTCAATCATTTTTAGATTTTTTTGCTATCTTTAAATTTATAATTACCGTTTACCTTATTTCACCCAAACCAATCTGCATCCCATCCAGGCCACGATTAAATACAGTGTCTAATCCCCATAGACAAGCATGACGGAACACGAATTAGGGACTGACAGATATGCTTTTTTTAATGCCTGAGAGTGACATTGATGTGTAAAAGTCAAAGATTCCAACAGCTAATATTTGTATCCAGCATACATTTGCATTTGGGTACATAATTTGAAGAAAACGTGAATTTAATGGAAAAGGTAAGTTCAATTTGTGTTTACTTGCTTGGTTGTCAGGGATGCTGCGGAGATCACGAAAACCTTTTTTTCAATGCAAGCTTTCAGTTTTAAGCATAATATGCAGGGATGCACATAACCGGTCCGCAAGTGTGCACAGCGCATGTTGTGCCGCACATCAAGCACATTGACACGCTCTTGCGCACTAACAGCTGGGG
>JAPTYR010000016.1:13058323-13070599 GCA_029814505.1 Siphamia roseigaster | reverse complement strand
ACCGAACTAAGAGCTTTTGGTTCGAATGGGTCGTTTAGTGCGCACCAACTCATGTTGGTGTGAAAGCACCCTAAAACATGCAGGATAGTCGCTCTCGAGGACCAGGATTGGTCACCCCTGCTGTAAAAGTTCCGGAAGGTGGCCCTGTCGGAACGGCCCTGTCAGTGGAAACGTGCACATACCGTGAAGTTCCTGTAAAATAGCCCGAAAGTTCCAATAGTGGAAACATGCCTATTGTGGTGGGGCCCGGCAGTGGAACTTTGTTATGGAACATTATGGTGGAACTTTCTTGTCAAATATTGCAGTGGAACTCGGCAGTGGAACTGCCCCACCCCCCCCCACACACACACACACACAGATGGTCGACCTTTGAGCAGGTCAAATGGAACTGTATCACACTGTTGTAACCAAACATCCCATAAACACACAAGGAATCAGGAGAACAACTGTTGTGTCTGATGTTTGTTCATTCTGTTCAATCACATTAAAGACATAATTCAACAGCAGCAGATTTTACAGACGTTGACATAACAACGATCCACTAAAGGTCAGCGTTCTGTTTGTAAGGAGGTAAAATAAGGCAAAAGAACAATTAATATATGCGAGAAAAGCAGCAGAACCGCCTGATCTGTAGGAAAGACCAGACACAAGCAAAGGTCAAAGGTCAGTGAGGTCTGCCTGCTTCAGAGACCGTCCAATCAGGTGAGGAGATAGACTGGAGGTGATGACCCGCCCACAGGTACTCCTAGCTTTGGATGAGTTCAACATGTTGATGTCCAATACGCATCCAACACCCATTTTACCCATCCATTATCCATCCAACCCCTCCATTACCCATCCATTACTCATCCTTTACTCATCCTTTACCCGTCCACCCATCTCCTCTGAACATCTGGTTCGATGGTGTCTCTAGATGTGGTCGTCGGGGTCGGCTCGCCCACACAGGTACAAACAGAAGAGGATGCAGAAGCCGCCCACCAGGACCAGCATTAGCAGGATGTAGACCAGCGTGGTGGTCCAGAAGGCGAACAGGTACAGGGTTTTGTGGCAGTAGGACTCCCAGTGGGTGGTGTTCCTGTTGTAGTTGGGCTGGTAGATGGAGTAGATCCACACATTCCCTGGATGGAGAACACACAGGCTGATGTAGTACAGCAGAAGCAGCAGCGCCACCTACTGCCTCCACTAACCACCGGCTGAAGGGGGCGTGGTCACATCCACATTTAAACAAACATGTTCTGTTCACATTTGTACCTGTTGTAACTGGTTCTACTATGTTTCTGTTTTCTACATCCATCAGATGCATATGTTCCACCTGTGTTGTCGAGACATTTGACCTTTGAACTCACCAGCGATGAACCAACAGAAGAGGAAGAAGGATACGAGGGAGTTCCAGGTGGCGCAGATCCGGTTCAGGGGGTTGGGGGGTCCGTCTTTGTGTTGTTGAGCACAGGGCAGACAGGACAGTAGGGACACCATGAGGGTGAACACCCCCAGGACCAGCAGGTAGATCGGGATGTAGCGTTGAATGGGACACTCGTCCAGGTACACCGCACCTTAGCATTAGCATTATTATTACTATTCTCATCATTAGAAGTAGTAGTATCAGTATTATAATTATTAGGACTATCACATGATTAATGTTTTTAATCAGATTAGTCACAGGGTTGCTTTGGATTCATTTTGATTAATCATGATCAAAACCGTTTTTTGGTCGACTGTTTTGTCTGATTTATTTATTTTTTTTAATTTAACTCAAATTTACCACAAAATATACTAAAAATGCAAGAAAAAAATATACAAGCATGCTAAAATCCACTAAAATTCAGCAAAAGAAACTCCAAAAAGTGATTAAAAAGTGCAAAACATATTCAAAAAGTCTAAAACACAGAATGAAACACTACAAAAATGTGATAAGAATCTAACACATGCAAACATGAATATATGTGGAATTAACATGTTTATTCAACACCTTCAACAAATCAACTGAAAACAACGGTTCCGTTTTACTGCGTTAAAAATTTTAATCAGATTAATCTTGATGATGGATTAATCAGAGTTAATGCATTCATTTTGACACCCCTAATTATTATTATTATGGTTATGATTATTAATACTGTATTTCATTGACTGTTTTTTTCATACCAACTCTGTAAAGTCATTCGAGACAACTTTGTTGTGATTTGTTCTATACAAATAAAACTGAATTGAATTATATTATTATTATTATTATTTATTTTTTTTTAATCATCATCATCACCCTGCCCTCTGGGGGGAGGCAAGGGCTATTGTTTTTGACCATTTGTTTGTTTGTTTGCACTTTAGCAGCAAATCTATTGGTTGAATTCCTACCTAACTGGGTTTATAGATTATCACTGACCCAGAAAAGATCTGGTCACATTTTGGTAAAAGAAGGTCAAAGTTCACATTTTTAAGATATTTTTTGTCTCCATTTCCTTATAATGGGTGAAATGTTAAATGTCTATAAAAACATACATTTTCTGTTAACTTTTTAACTCCTGAGACTTTAATAGTTCCACAGTTAAAAAAAAAAAAAAGAATACAATAACGATACAATAATAGTATTGTACATGTTCTTAGTACGCTGCCTCTTGGCCAGGTTATCATTTTAAATGATAATTTGTTCTCAATTGATCCACCAAGTTATATAAAGGTTAAATAAATAAAATGAACAAACAGCCAAAGTGATCAATAAAACAAGCAAAAATTAATAATAAACCAACAAAATAATAAGTAACATGACCAAAGTAAGACACAAATGGAACAAAAGTGAAGAAAAAATAATAAAAAAAACAAGATGTAGAAAAATAAACTAGGTAAACAAAACAAACAAACTTATAAATATTTTAAAATAATAAGCAACATGGAAAAACTAGCAAAAAATGAACTGAAGTAGGAGAAAGTGGGGGCGGTTGCAACACTGTGGATTTCTCCAATCAGAAACAAGCTCGAGTGATGACATTCATTTTGCACATGCTCAGTTGGACCCTCCTTCTTTCTGCAAGATTGCTGCTAGTTTCGATGATCTCTTTTGGGCGAACCAAAAAACAAGGTATAAAAGTAAAATATTTTATGATCAGAATTTTTCTTATCGTGCCTAAACTGTTTGCAAAAAGAACTGTAAAGTTGTGTCATTGAAATCTGCAGTTTCTTGGCTTTTAACAGGCATAGCTACCATGTCTCAAAGCTAACATGCTGAGCTAGGAGGGCTAGTTTTAAAATGGCTGACGCTGTGGGGTCAGTTGCAACATTTTGTTGCAACTGTCCCCACATGCATTGCAACTGTCCCTAATGATGATAATGATTAAAAGTAGATCAAATATAAGTAAAATGAAGTTTTAATTGCTTGTTAATAAATATGTTTAAATAGCTAGAAGTTCTCTCCTGCATGTCAGTAAATTTCTCTTGGAAAAAATCAGACTTGGTTACAATATTTTGCAAATGTTCATACGTTCTGTTTTTTCAGTATGCCACGAAACAGGGAGCGAAAGTTCTGTTTGGTGTTTTTCTTTATGTTAATATTGAGCAGTCAAAATTAACTCTAGTTTTAGTACTGTTTATATATTTTGTGTATTTGAGCCACCCATCTCAAAAGTTGTGAGTGTTATGGCAGTTGCATTGTTTTATTAAAACAACCAAAGTTGTGTCTTTGTTAATCTTATCTGAACCCAGTGACCCTTGTTAGATCACAAATAAAGCAAAAAAATAAAAGATAAATTTTTATCTTGGGTGGTTTTTTATGACTTTTTAATAAGTGTTGCAACCGCCACCTCATATGGGGACGGTTGCAACATTTCACGCTCTCCATTATGATGTCATTTACTTCAATATTATAATATTTACACATGTTGCATGATTATTGGCGGATAGGTGACAGATGTGGGTTTAATGTATTCAAGTTTTGAATTTCTATTGCAAACGGTCTCTGAGATATTGGAGAAAATCTGAAAAGTGGTGCAACTATCCCCACTCTCCCCTACAGAAGGTAACATTACAATAAATATGAGTAATTTAAGAAAAGATGAAATATAGAGCAAAAAAATATATATGTTGGAATTGACAAGTTCTGGGTCTTTAAGAAAAAGATCACCACGCGCTCTTTAGTGGGTTACAGTTTGTAAAGTTTTGAGGTACAACTCCCTGAATCTGTTGTCACCATAATCCATGAAACTAATGGAAAAACTAGAGCAATAACAGCTGAGTGACAGGCACCGAATCACACTGTTTGTTGTGTTTTCCAATTTTCACTTAATATCTCATTATGTACTTAAAGATCAAAATTGGACTGGTGCGGGAACAGGACCTGTCACTGTGCCATACCTTGCTTTACCCAAATTGACGCCGATGGGTGCATCTCAAATTATATTATAGCATTAATTATAGGACTATGGCAGATTAGATTTCCCCAAGCAATTTAGCGGAAACTGTGTCGCTTAGCAACACCGACCCCGTTGAAAAGCTGAGCTGCTGGCAGATGATAAACATTAATCATTAATTAATATCATTCAAATAAAGATTTATTGAACATCTGTGCGTTTTCTTTAGTTTATTTCACCAAACTAAGATCTCCAGGGCGCAGCAGTGATCTGACAGCAGAACTTCACTCCACATAGGGAGTTACAGATCACTGCGCAGGTCAAAAGGTAATGCAGCGAAAATGACACCCAGTAACTCTGGAAAGGGTGACTTATCAACTGCACTAGCTACCTATAATTGACGTGTTCACGTTATGAGCAAGCAAAGAAACAAAGTCCCTCCACGGCGGATGGTCACCTCAGAAAACCCCCTGCAGATTATTTCCCCTCTGAATAACTTCCCCGACTAAAGTGCAGCACAAACTTTTTTGATGGAGCGACTCTTTCTGGCAAAGATATGCGCAGAAAACAGCTTTAAGAGAGCTCAGCACAACCCGTTATGGTGATACAGATTAAAATAGGAACCATAGCAGATTGGATTATACTTAATACGCCATTTCATATCGTGTAACGTGTCATATTCTGGGCGCTGTGCCCTTGTTTATGAGGTGCGTCTGAATTACAATTAGCCCACATTTCAGTGAGATCCCTTTGAAGCAGCCATGCTAGACCTACACAGCGGGCCACATTCATATGACCAGTCGGAGGAGAAACATGGTGGTTTTGTGCCATCATTCGCGCACCGTGCCACCTCTCCAAATTACGCACAATGCGTCGCGGCTAAATAACACAAAGACTCAATTGTGCGGAAAACACTGCATGTCCAATCACTTTTAGTGGGTTTTATTAACATGAACAGGGGCCGATGATGAAAGCCGGTAGATGCGCGCGCCCGTCGTCAAGCAGCGACCACGACCAATAGCTATGTAACTTCTCCTGTTAATTTAATTTAATTTAATAATGTCAACGGTAGTTTAGACGTGATGTAGAGTTTAGAAAATTCCGACAGATGTTTTCAAAGCTCGACACTCAAGTCTGTGTGTGCGCACGTGTGTGGCGCGTGCTCAAGGAGGCGCAACCCGGGATCAACGTGCGTCCGCCCGCGCCGTGCGTTTTTAAGCATCGAGTTTCCAACAAGTATTAATGTCTTCGTTGTTGTTGTTCTGACTCAACAGGACCCGGACCTGGGTGCTGTGAGCTCCGCGTCCGGAGTGCAGTGCGCGAGGGGAGGGAATCCCTCCAGTGTCTGACGCTTCCTTTACCAAGGAAACCCACACGCGCTCTCTGACGCAACTGCCCATTTTAGGAAACATGCGTCAATGGACCGAAGCAAGTGAGACAAATAGTGAACTTCACAGCATGCACTGACGTCCGTACCCAAAAAAATACATCTCTCAGGACAATTTTCTGCTGCTTTAACCGAATCCCCGCTTCCCTATTAATGCGGCCGGTGCCTGTTGAACGAAGTATGGCCACAGCAGATCTGTCTTTTCTCACTGCCTTATCCAGAGCCAACCCCTCCCTTACTGAAGTCGCAACGCCCAGGCGTGACGTCAGCTGTTTCGTTGGTGTTGAAAAGCCGTTGCAGTTCTTCATAGTGCCATTGAAGTGAGTCATCTCGAGGAAGTGTGGTAAAAAGGAAAAGAAAAAAAAAAGTTAGAACTGTTCCGTGAACAGCAGAGACCTGCGATCGAGTGTGTAGTAGGCAAGACGACGGAAAATATTCAGCAGATTAGGAAGGCAATAGGTTTTTAAGCGAATGTTAACCTGTGTGAGTCACTCTGTAACTACAGGTTCGTTTGTCTGAACTGGATCTGATCGCAGAGGGTGTGCTGTTGACTTAAGGCTTGAAGTTTGCGCACCTGAGAAGATTTGGAATAGTGTAGTATAGGTGTACCTGCGCGACAACAATAATAAATGCAGACTTAGAAACCGCTTTTACAGCCAAGTCGAATACATTATATTTATAGTGACAATAGCTATAGGATGTTTTAGGTGAGTTTAGAGGAGCGTCATTGCACTTGCACTCTTTTTTTCCAACTCTTTTTCTGGATATCAAAAATTAACATCTCGAGTCAGAGGATTTTTCTTTTGGTGCCTTTTTACTGCGAGGATTAAAAAAAAAAAGGTTTCAGAGCTCTCACAGTCTACTGAAATCTTCCTTTTTCCTGGATCATGTACCAGGACTACTCCGGGAACTACGACACCTCGTCCCGCGGCAGCAGCACCTCTCCGGCCCAGCCAGAGTCCTTCACAAGCGGCAGCAGTACGATCGGCAGTCCGATCTCTACCTCCAGCTACCAGGTAAATAACGACATCCACACATGAATAACAGCGTTTCATAGATCAAAACGTCTACCTTTATGTGATTTTATAGAATATTTGTATCATGACACTGCGATGGCACCATACACAGACTTTTTGTGGGACGCATGGGTGGAAAAACAGGATGAACCCATTTAATTGGCACATACATGAATATAATCAGACATATACAAGATTCAGTCTGTGCAGAGGTATTCCAGGTACTGTCATTTTCCATCCATGGTGATAATATAGGTTAATTTATATAGCTACTGATCAAATATTGCATTTACGGACTGGCTGCAGCGTCTAATCAATAGCAAATCTGTGCGTTATTTACGCACATTAATACGAGCAGTCAACGATTTTTGGCCACAGATCATGGAATTAAGGTCCTCAACGTACAAATCACGTTAAGGTGCCATTCGTGAAAAGCTGTTGGTGTAGGAGAAATGGGCCACACTGAAATAATAGTCAGCCTTGGGTTTTCCAGATGTCACTCCTGTATGTGGTGTTGTTTATGTCAGTTATAACCCAGTAGTCGACACATCCTTCAGAACATATGTAAGGATAAGGATATACTATACCATGAGACATGTTTTTTTTTTTTTTTTACTTTCTATCGGTGTGGCAATAATGAGGTAGAGATTGAAATAAAGACTGAAACAGGAGTACTCTGCATGTGAAAGACACCAGATCTGTGCAAAGCTTCGACGTCTGTGCCACCGGTTCAGACATTGGATTCGCACGGAAGGCTTGTGTTGACGCGGATTGCGGTTTGGATACAGATAAAGGTGTTGATTGGAGCCGATATTCGCATAAATCTCCGGGGTATTAGAAAAATGATATCGCCAGTGAGGTGGGTTAAAATCTAGCTTTCAGACATTTGTCGGACTGCACATGGAACATTTCCTCCTGCGGGAAGCGCGCACTGACCAGGAGCGCACCGCAAAGCAGAAGCGCAGACCTGCATGGAAACACCAATAAACATTCAGTGCTCAGACTGAGATGTTCTTTCAGAAACATCGAACCACCTGTTTGATTTCATCACACATTATTTTGTCACGCTCAGTGTCCCAGCACGGACGTTTTTCCCGCGAATTGGCAACTAATAGGACACGAATCCCGGAAGACAGGAGTTGTTTACTCGCCCTTATACCCGTAGTGCACTTCTGTGGAAAAGCCTCCTCAGGCTCACGCAAGATTACGGTAAACGACTTTTGGCTCATATGTATTATTGCTCTGGTTCCCTGTAATCACACACTGGCTGCCTGGTTCCCATTAAACGGGTTGGAACATGACCTTTTCTTTCGGTTTACTGAGACATTATCCAAACATAGTTGCTCTCTCCCCCCTATTTTAAACCCCATATTTTTTATTACACCATAAATGTTTCAGATATGCTGGAATTTTTCCATATTTAGTGGTAATTTAATTGGATCTTCGTACCATTGTGGTGTACTTTCGTCATGACACAGGAACGCACCACTGCATCTCATCTCATCTCATCTTTTTTTTTTTCCCAATAGGAAATGGAATGCTCTTATTGTGAAGGCAAAGTTGCAAAAATTCCTCTGATATAATTCTGGCGAACTGTCTGGCTCGTTACAGCTGGCTGCTTCCCCCTTACTGGAACTGACCGCGTTTCACATGTGCTTAACAAATCCCATACACAATGACTCACCAGATAAACAAAGTTCCAAAAGACTGCCGGGATATCCGACGGAAAGTCGGGAATAACGCGCAAAGGGACGTGCGTAAATTACGTGCACGGGCAGTCTGTCTGTTCCCTGGACCCCAGAGACATGAAGTAATGTTAAAATAATCTGGCATCGTTCCTCTTCTAATGAACTTCCAGTAAATCAACAATGTATTCATATTTTAGAGGTTAGAGTCACAGTATTGTCTTTTGATTAGAATTGTATTAAGGATTGCATCACAGGATGGAATCTTAAAAAATGCAGGCAAATACAATATTTATTTAACAATTGATTGACTTTAGGGAAAAAAAAATCTTATCTCCTGTTATCTGAAGACACTTTAATACAGTCAAACATACAGTTCAGATGTATAACTATCCTTCTGCCACTTGAAAAATGTGTAAACATCACCCTGTTCAGATTTTTTTTTTTTTTTTTAATCTCATGGTTATTGTAGTAAAATGAGATGCACAGGACACCTTGGGCTTTCCCACATGATTCATAGCATGTGTCACTGCTCCACTCCAGGGGTTACATCCACTGTGTTGTGCTTATGTGGATTGAATCATTACTATAAGCTTAAAATGTGGAAAATGTGTGAATTTGAAAATAGTAGGTGGTGTATGTCTGTGATTACGCTCTCAGCAAAACATAGCAAAGGCTGATAGATACAAAGTAAGATGCTTATAGGATTAAGTTACATGCATTGACGCACACCAGGATACTACTATAAAACGTGTTTAAATATGATTATGTGTCTCATCACACTCTTTTTCTCTTTTTTTGTTGTTGTCCCTTTTCCAGAAGTACAGGGTTGACATGCCCGGCTCCAATAGTGCCTTCATCCCCACCATCAATGCAATCACGACCAGCCAAGACCTACAGTGGATGGTGCAGCCCACCGTCATCACCTCTATGTCCAACCCATACTCCCGCTCCCACCCGTACAGCCATCACCTGACCAACGGGCCGGGGCTGCTGGGACACAACACACTGGCTCGACCTGGGGTCATCCGCTCCATTGGGGACACCAGGAGCCGACGCAAGAGGGATGAGCAGGTGAATGAAAGGACAGAGGGTCAATAAAGACTATAATGGGGTGGTTTCCAATCAATGACAGGAAAAAAATAGAAAAAATAAATTGATACGTTCTTATAACTGTATCTATTTGTCATATTATATATATATATATCCTTTCCAGGGTTGTAAACCATGGCTGAGTTTATTTTATTA
The DNA here is from genome assembly GCA_029814505.1 of Siphamia roseigaster. Taxonomy (NCBI): domain Eukaryota; kingdom Metazoa; phylum Chordata; class Actinopteri; order Kurtiformes; family Apogonidae; genus Siphamia; species Siphamia roseigaster. The sequence continues at coordinate 13,060,929 of JAPTYR010000016.1, read as the reverse complement.
CACAATTAAATAATAATCCCTGCATGTTTGTCAGATTATTAATCACCCACTAGTACTCAGCTCCTGTTTATTCTTTCATGCTCGGCTTCATATTGATCACATGTGTCTGCCAGGCAGCTTATTTACCTGATATGTTCTTCTTCTTTTTTTTTTTTTGTTTTTTTTTTTTGGCCTCAGCTCACCCCAGAGGAAGAGGAGAAAAGGCGGGTGAGGCGTGAGAGGAATAAGTTAGCAGCTGCCAAATGCCGTAATCGCAGGCGAGAGCTCACGGAGATGTTGCAAGGGGTGAGTATATATATATGGCAAAACAGAAAAAAAAATGGGGAAAAGTGGTGAAAATGACAAAAAAGACAGACCATCAGAAGGAAACACTTGCACGGAAAATACAAAGTGTTTAAAGAAAAGGGGAAAAAATAAAAAAAAGCCTGGAAGGAGTCCAGATTTCTTGATGAGTGACTGAACTCCACACCTAAATGTATAACCTTCCATTACTGGTTTGACTCTCGCTGTGTCTCTGAGTGTAAGGTCTGAGTGAGATGATGACAGGCGATGAAAAGCTTTTTGTCTGGAGCAGCTGTAGACAGAGGTAGGGCTGTCTCGCGGCCCTGTTTGGCAGACAGTAACGGCATCTAAATGGACTAATTAGCCGAATTACAGTGAGGTTGAGCTTGTCAGACCTAAAAAACCCCCAGGAATGGAATTTGCTGTAGGCAGCTGTCTCTATGAATGCAGGACATTTTGTAAAAGGGGTAAATTGCTTGTCTCACAATCCCACATACAGACATGCTTCATACACACACATGTATAAACACAGTGATATAAAGTACACACTCCCACACCAACACATCTATTGCTTCCAGGAGGAAAAAAAAAAAACAAAAAAACAAAAAAACTGCCCTTCCTCCTTAACACGCCTGTTTTTAACAAAAAAAAATTCCCTAAAATGGAAGCGCCTCTTTTCCAGTGAAAAGAGAAGCCAATAGTCATAATAAAAAAAAAACACAAAACCTCTTTGATCGACTGATATCGCTCATATTGTTTCACTTGAAGTTTCTCTTCTCTCGGCTCCTTTAAAACAACTTCCTCATACCTTTGCTCATGAGTCAAAGTTCTCAGACTGCATGTCAGCTTATCTTTATCTGCCTCCTTGTCTCGGACTGCTGAATGGCTTTTATGGGTGCTGCCTTTGTCTGTTATGTGACACGACAGTGACTCGTTATTTAAGTAGATCTCATATGTCTGCCAAGTGATGTGAACTCAAAGTTAAGCATCAGCCTTCGAAATAATGTGTGAGGAATCCAAATAGAATGTGACAAATTCTTGATTCTATGTGCTAATTGTGGACTGTTTGAGTATGTTTAGCAAGCAAACAGTGCCCTCTATTGGTCATTTGGAGGAGCAGGTAATATTTCTGACCATGTTGTAATCAAAGGATTCACTCCAGTGCATGTTTTATGGCAATTCTGTTTATTGAATATCACTGCAGTGCATTGGCATTTTGTCACTGAATATCTGAAAACAGGATTAAAATGACGCCGTGTGTTTCATTGAGTTAAACTACAACCTCGTCATACTTGAGCCCAGGTCTCATGCTGATTTCCTGTCTCTGTGTAAACAGGAGACTGAGAAACTGGAGGAGGAGAAAGCAGACCTTCAGAAGGAGATTGAGACCCTGCAGAAGGAGAAGGACAAGCTGGAGTTCATGCTGGTTGCCCATAATCCTGTGTGCAAGTTACCCAATGAGGAGCGCCATCAGCCGTCAGCGCACCAGCAGCACCAGCAGCACCAGCAGCACCAACACCACCAGCAGCAGCACCAGCAGCAGCACCAGCAGCAGCACCAGCAGCAGCAGTGTGCTCCGCTCCCTCTCACCATGCGTCCCATGAGCGCCCGGGGCCACATGAACCAAGTGGTGGTGAAGCAAGAGCCCGACGATGACGAAGAGGAGGTGGGCAAACCTCAGCGCTCCGTCATCAAGCCCATCTGTCTGGGCGGAGGTGGCGTCAGCGGCGGGATGTACTGCATAGATGGAGACAGCCTGAACACGCCGGTGGTGGCGGCGTCTACCCCGGCCGCCACGCCCAACGCCCCCAGCCTCATATTCACCTACCCGAGCATGCTGGAGCCCGACAGCCCCTCACCCTCCTCCGAGTCCTGCTCCAAGGCCCACAGGCGCAGCAGCAGCAGTGGAGACCAGTCCTCAGACTCCCTCAACTCCCCCACCCTCCTGGCCCTCTGAGCCCCCGCTCAGCTCGGCTCCCAAACAAACACTGTGGCCGAAGGCAAGCATGAGGATCAACTGCCCTCCTCCAGTGTCTTTAAAGACCCAAGAGCACATTCAAAAGTCCAGACCAAGCTGACCATGTGAGCCGTTTCCTACTCCGCAGGGAAACCCACAAGGGCTACGCCGTGTGTTTCTTCTTGTTCTGCTTCAGTGTAAAAAATTTTTTTATTTGTAGAAGTGTGTGCACCAGTCCTATAAAGTGTCATCCTTTTGCCATTTCAACACCGAGTGTCAACTTGTTTACTGGGCAGACAGTTTTGGAGAAAGATATGCCTCCATCTGGCAACTGAATCGATGTGACTACAACTAGAGAACATGTTTC
>JAPTYR010000016.1:12933526-12945327 GCA_029814505.1 Siphamia roseigaster | reverse complement strand
TGGTTGTGTGAGGTACCCGGAACGCCCTCTAGCGTGTAGGTTAGCGATCGCAGCCAGATGATGACAATCAGGTTAGGATAAAACGGGTTCAGATAATGAATATAAGATAATATTTTCTTATTTTAAGAAACCTTGATAAATTTTCTTAATGCACTGGCAGATAATTTTACTTGTAATTAGACATTTTAACCCAATGAGGTTACTTTTCTTATTTTTTTTACAGTGTGTTCCAGAAGAGCTTCTTGGGCAGTCTTGCAGAAGCTACCCTGGCAGCTGTGCACTACTGCAGACAGAGGTCCCTACCTTCAGGAACTGCTGTAATAGACTTGCAGCATGTCAAGCATTTACACGCACTAATAATCTTTGCCTCTGATAGATTCTGACAAGCTTCAGTCGTCAAGAGAACATTTACATTACACAGATCAGACACTTCTTAATAGAGTCTTTTTGTTGAAGTTTCAAGCTTTTTACTTAGATGTATCAGCGTGTTTCCTTCAGATTCATAGGCAGGAAAAAAACTTAGTAAAGTTAAATAGAATAAATCAAACAGTGACACATTTTAAGTCAAAAGAGAGTTAAATTGAAGTGGTAAAAAACACACTTTTTTTTTACCTCTTTAATATTACAATGGCTTTCTATAGCACTTTATAAAATCAGTCCATTAGCCCATGACCACAACAGAGTCTGCTCTACCGGCTCTACCTCCTGAGCCATTGCCAATCCCCCCCCCAAAAAAAAAAATAAATAAATAACTCATAAAGACCCAAATGTCCACCAGTAACCAAACTTTTTTACTGATATAAAAGGTAAAATTTGTGCTGATCCACTGATTATACCAATATATACAAATAATTGTTACGTTTCCATGGTCATCAAATATGCTCAGAGACTCTGTCGTTACCATGGAAACATTTTGATCTTCAACAACATGCTAAAACCCATGCAGTTGGATCAATGACAGTGGAGGGACGCACTTTGTTTATCTTCACTTAAAGAGCGATTATACTGAAAAAGTCGCTTTTTCTGCAATTTTTTTCGTTTGTGATACAATAACGCTTAACTTTACTGTGGTGCTTTAATGAACATCTATATGATCAGTAAAATAAATATAGGAAAGCACATGTTTTCCACAAAAAAAAAAAGCCAAATACAGATGATAATATTGTAATAAATGGTGAAAAATCATTTAACAAAGAGAAAAAAATAATAGAGAAAAAAATAATTCAGGAGCTGCCACTAAATTGCCACTGGGTCTTTATGGGTTAAATAAGCATTCCATGAGATAAAGGCTGTTACTGTTGATATGTCATCTAATTAAAGCTATAGACGTTCCAATGAAATATTACATATGGAGCTTTTTTTGTGGATGGCCAATGCAGTGACTCCCCAATGCTGCAGCTTAGACACATTGTATGACGTCTTTGAAAAACCTAAAAAATGTTGTTCCTCTTTGTTTGAAATGTCACACTGACATTTTGACAATATATTGTTCTACACAGACTCAGATCTGAAGCAGCATGTTAGCAAAGCAGCAGCATTGGTGTCTGTCCTCTGGCAGCAGCTTCACAGGATGTGTTCAGGCACAACAAAACAGCAAAAACAGAGGGAGCTGTTTCCAGAACAACAAATGAAATGAACTTGGCTCAAACAGCCACTATGTAAACTAGCCTTAAATTTGTTAGCATGTTCTTTTGTTGGAAGTTACAAGAATCAGTCCGGATTACTTTTGGTCTCATTTTTAGCTCATCCGGATGAGCTTATGCCGTGGCGATGCGTCCGTCGTCCGTCCGTCGGCGTCGTCCACAATTCACAAAAATTGTATCTCCTCTCTCAATTCTCACCCGATTTCCATTTTGATTGGCTTGTTAGGTAGATCTCAACCATGGGCACAAAACTTATTCATTTGTTTTGTGAAATTGTGCATAATTGGGTTTCCAATTAAGACATGTTCCGGATGAGCGCAGTGTCATTGACACTATCTTTGTTTACATACTATTCATGGTAGTAAAAAGGGGGGAATGATGCAAATTATATAGTGTTTTGCTGTTTTGGGAGTACCCCGAAACCTTCCCCTGGATCTAAAAGATCTGGGTCACTCCCCTCTGAAATGCTTTGGTCATGAACATGTGAAGATTTTCATCATATGACTGCGTGTTTTATGTGAAATAGTTTAAGCAACTTTTTAAGTTGATGTTCGTACATCTTAAGGGCAGAATTAGGATTCCACTCTAATAAGACGATAATGAGAAAAATACAGACGATAAGAAGCTGAATTTGTGAGCTGAACGATGTAGTAAAGTGCTTGAAGTTACACTTCTGGAACAATTTAAAAGTCTAAAGAACAAAAATATAATTTCAAAGAGAAGTTCACAAGTTCAATCTTATCTTTAGTGTAAATTGGCATAAGTAAAACCATACAGACTAAACCACAGGGACAAACAGGAAGGTGGTGTGACAGCCCAGTCAGATGGCACCACCCAGAGGTGAAAATGAGCAGTACGGGTGCAAAATGTGCACTCAAAGTTTTAATAGAGAAAAAAAAATTCTTAATTTTCTTTTTCTTTTAACACCAAACCAATAATTCTGCCAGTTTCTGCTGACATAGAAGAGTGCATATATGTGTGGTGTAAAACAATTATTGTCACCTGAGTGAGGATAGATGCAAACATCATTGATATTGGCCTGAGGCTGAATGGAGGAGAACACTTTGCCCTGTGAGGGGAAAAAAAAAAAGGAAGGAAGGAAGGACACCCATTAACATAATCCTGAAAGAATAGATCTAACCTTTTGTGAGTTTAACTGAAACAAACATAAACTTGTATGAGTCTGACAAATGAATGATGACTTAAAAATCTGTCATGTGTTTATGCTAATGCTCAGGTGCGCTTATAATAAACAAAATACTGTCATTCACATGACAGTGTGAATGACAATGACAATTAATCCCAGCGTAATGGCTTTAAAGGAATTGGCACAGAATTAGCTGATTTCAGGTTACTGCTGCTCAGTATCTACAACTTACAGTATCTTTGTTCCACATTTTGATGATCTTAGAGTCAGCAGACACAACCAGGTCCAACTGATCATGAAAGTTGAGGGATTTGATTGGCAGGTTGTAGAAGTGGTCTTTAACCAGCAGTGGCTGACTGGAGCGTAGGTCATACAGCAGCACCTTTAAGCAAAAATAAGGACAAAGAAACCCTCCTTTTACTTTAGAAACCAAATGAACATGAGAGAAGGTGAAAGTCAAAGGTTAAAGCATGATTGAAAGAAAATGTGTTTATGATGAGTATTGACTTCATTACATGTGTCACATTTTAACAATACAACAGAACTGAGAGCAGGGCATCTTTTTAGTAGACACCAACTTTATCATGAGTCGACTATTCACAGGAAGAAGAGGCGGACTTTCACACCATGTGGGCAGCTGACAGAAAACAACAACAAATGGAAAGTAGGAGGATGGAACCACAGAGCAGTGTTATAGTTTGGACTGTCTGAGAGGTGACAACAATAGACATCAAGCTGCTACAAGTACACATTAGGAAAATGCTGACTGTTGAGTCTAGTACATATTGTTTTAAAGTTATTTTTATATATACGATGTATACAATATGTGTATTCTTATAGGGTGTTTATATTTTATCTTGAGTATTCAGTTTGCAACTTAGCTGAAAACTACATGACTAAAATTCATTATGTGTAAACATAATGACAATTAAAATTCTTGAATTTTATCTTAACCCTTTATCAATCAAGTGCCTATTATTGGTAATTTGCACATACATTATAAGACAGTGACAGGAATGGTTACACTGAGGACAGTGATTTAACAATCTCAGGTCCAATGTGGTCTACAGGGTCTGTAAGGTCCAGCTCTGCATGAACAGTGAGTGTACCTGCTGTGTTAGGTACCATAAAGTAATGGCACAAATGTAAGGAATGATGCTCAAAAGGATCATGTTGATATGGATAGAGGTCTGAATCAGCACTTATGTTGGTCTAATGTTCTAAAATATATGGTCCTTCCACCTCAAATGTGATTTTCTTTTTTTGTTTTATAGATATTTTCTTCTTGTATTTTATTTATTTTTTTGCTACATATGGGCAAGGAACTAAATACGACAATTTCATTGACCTCGATTTTCTACATAAAAATAAAAGAAAAACGTTGAAAATTTTCACAAAAGTAATAAAGTCTTTCCAAGTCCTCCAGTAACACACTATGGTTGAAATTTTTAATTTCAGAGTATTTCTATGACTGCACCATAAAGGGTTTCTGCTCACCTGCCCTGTGCTGGTGCCTACTGCCATGGTGAGAGAGCCATTGAACTTCAAAGCGCTGACTGACGGCAAAGCCTGAACCCTGTTACCAATAAACAGAAAAAGAACATTTAATGATAGAATTAGTATTGAGAAAACCGCAGAAATGTGGTATGAAGCACAATCTCAAGATTATACTGTTGCTTGTTTGTGAACAAGATCAAAATCAGATGGAATCCTGATATACAAGGCACATAATGATGCACAGCTTGCAGTTTGTTTTTCATGCAGCAGAGATCCAGCCAGCGAAGACAAGTGCCATGTGGCTACATATGTATCCACAGGCTGATATGAGCTCAAATCACTGACTTCTCAGGGTGACAGATTGGTTCTTACTCTGTTCCTTCAGTGAGGCTGCTCAGGGCACAGTCCAGCAGGCCAACCCGAGTCCGCACACGAGGGTCCCAGCATTCAACCCGTCCCTGGTGTAATCCAACACAAATTAAACAGTCAGTCTGCGCAGCTTCGATTAAAGACCTTCCATAACAAACTATGACAAGAAGCTTCTTATACTGGCAGCCTCGAATGCATGTGAGAGGTGATGGACTGAAATGCTTGAACTTTAACACGCAGAAATCATGTAACGGGCTTATTTTTATCAGGCCAGATGGTGTGTGATATCAAAGAGCTGAGATCAGAGAAAAGGTCTGCAACTGGAGCATGCACAAATGTAGAACTCTCATTTTCAAACCACAACAATACACGTGTTAAGTTTTATAGTGCGACACATAAGAAATCTCTCCAGAAAAAAAAGTATTTGTTTCGATCTAACCCACATATTAGCATAACTGTAAAGAACAGAGTAATTATTGGACTTTACATCACAACATGACCAATGTGTGATGCAGAGTGAGGAAAAACAATGTTGCATTTGGAGTAAAAAGTTATAAGATCTCACAAATATTACGTAATCCACATACAGAGAATCAAGAGAGCTGTCCAAATAAAATCTAGAAGTAATTTTACCTAATCTGTTAAATAAAACAGGCCCTAATATGGCATAATTGGACAAATAACACTGGGTATTTCAGTCCATATATGAGCTTTAATTCTAATAAATAAGTAGCGGCGGTATAAAGGCACTTACTAATGCACGGCCCAACACCATCACTGTTTCAGTTTGGATAAAGCCTGCTGATAGTTGGTGCTTCATTTCACAAGCAGCCTGCTTTGGCACTTACCTCAGAGGTTCCTGTTGCGAATAAGTGATGGACAGGGTTGATATCACACACATTGTGCTCCCTGGTCGAGAAGGCAAGAAAAGGAAGCATCATCAACATCAGCAATGACAAAAGAGGGAGTTTAGTCAGATAACACTACAGAGACAGGCTTGTTGGGACTAAATAAATAAAACTATGATCCATGAACTATTAAAACAATGATTCCTCCATTGGAATCATAGGACATTTCTTCCGGTAAAACACAACTTAGTACTTACACTGCGTCTGTCTGAAGTGAGTTAAGGAAGCGCCCTTGTTCCAGATTGAGTCTGTAAACCTCTGAACTGAAAACACAAACAACGCAGTCATTCCTAAAACATGCACAGGATGAACCAAACCATGTCTGAACTGTTATTCGATTCACCAAATACCTTGTGCCAACAAAATAAAGGTCACATGAGGGGTAGTGGTAGGAAAAGTCCCGTCCAAACTTTGGGATTCGTGTCTTGTAGTAGTGTCCATGCTGGGAGTGGAACTCCACATAGCGGTCACAGTGTAGGAACACCAACTACAGAGAGAGTTGAAAATGGAAACAGCTGAGAAATCAAACAGTCTCACACAAAAATGAGAAAAATTAATAGAGCCTGAAAAATAAAGCTTTTAAATCAGTCTTTTTTTGCTCATAAGAAATGGAAAACGGGCAAAGTATACTCAGGTAGCTAACTTTAATGAACATTAAATCCTTGCTACAATGGAATGATTTTATCACTTTCCTTTCAGTGGTAAAATAGCAATATCAATTCTCCTTGTTTCAATGTCTTACCTTGGAGTAGTCTTCGGACAAGATGTCAAAGGCGACAACTTTCAGGGGACAGAAAAGAAACCAGTCATATGCAAGTATTATTAAGGACATGATTGCTGTGTATTGGGGACATGTCTGTCGACTGTAACACACCATCTGAATCCAAGCAGCGTTCAAACTTCAGGGACAACTGATATGTGTCATAACAGCGGATCCTGGGTTTGTAAGTTCCTGAGATAAATAAAATAGATCTTTATTGTCATCGTTACAGAGATAATGAAAATCTGTCAAGCAACAAACACTTAAAAGTGAGGGGAAAAAAAGAAAACACTGTATAATAATTACATCCAATACAGAGAAATATTAGCAATGTATAAAAACTACAACAATAAAACATTAAATGTCCAAATATTACTAAATACGAGTAAAATACACAAAAACAAACTCTATACTACAGATAAGAAATATATACATCATATAAGGATATATAAGATTTAAAAAAAGGAAATATGCAAGGTAAAATTACTAACAAGGTGCACAGGTATGATTGCTGTACTGAGGTAGTGTGAGTGATGTATTATCTGTGACACAGTGGTGGTTATTCATAAAAGGTGAATAAAAATAGAGAAAAATACTATTGATATCCATAGATACCTATTTCAATGTAAACAGTCCACTTCTGAGTTTAAAAATCTGTTGAAATACTGTCTGCATGTCCTCTTACTGTACCTGCTGCCAGGATGTACTGTCCATCTCTGGACACTTTGATAGATGAGCACACTGTGGGCATCTCAAAGTCTTGGATGAGCTCAATCCTGCGCTGGATGTCTAATTAAATAACAAAAGGGAAAACAAATCAGACTAACAATTTATAGCTATGAGAATATTAATAGGAAATATAAAATAAAACTAACTTACCGACATCTTTCTTTTGAAGCTGTCTTTTCTTTCGGTCTGACAACCACTGTAGATCAAATAGGCAGATAAACAATGAATTGACGTACAACAGTCTTTATCATTTATTCATATTTATGACATTTAATGTGTATTGCATGTATGTGTTTGTAATAATCTCTGTTTATGTTGGGCTCACTCATGTCCGTTGAGATACTTTTTGGTCTTTATATTAGAAGCATTAAACAAAAACTACACAGCTGATTTTTATGAAACTTGGAGAAAGGGTAGGACATGGGCCAAGGATGAATTACGGACATTTTTGTCCAGACCATTCATTTGCATGGGGTAGAGTATGTGATTTGTTTAGATTAGTATGGGGGTAATATTAAGTTAGTATGACACTTCATTAAGTCATCTAGAGATGATACAGGGTATTTAAAACACTTCAATGTGTTCTCAGTTGACATCCAATACTTCAGCTGATTTACAGTGTGTCGATGAATACAGTGCCGTGAAAAAGTATTTGCCTCCTTCCTGATTTCTGTGTTATTTTCATATTTATCACTCTCAAAGGCTCATCAAACCAATGTTGATATCACACAGAGACAACACAAGAAAATACAAAACGCAGTTTCTAAAATGATTATTCAATTTATTACGGCACAAAAAAAAGTCCAAACCTATCTGGCCCTATGTGAAAAAGTAATTGCCCCCTAAACCTAATAGCGAGTTGGGCCACCTTTTGCAGCAATAACTGAAATCAAGCGTTTGCGAAAATAAACCTTGTGTTGTCTGTGTGACATTAAAATTGGTTTGATTAACTGAAACCTTTGGGAGTGATAAATATGGAAAAAAACAAAACAGAAATCAGGAAGGGGCAAATACTTTCTCCACGGTACTCTGTAGATAAGATAAAAGTCATTGACAATTGCATTGTTTCAGAGAAGATGACATTACATCATTACTTTCTTTATTCGCCCTTTTTTCTTTTTAAATCAATATTAAATACTAAGTCGAGCTGTAACAGACACACTGTAAACTCCTTACAAAACTATCGACATTACATGCTTGAGTTTGATACCAATTCAAGAGCTGTATCAAATGACAGAGGTGAAGCTACAAACAGGGGAGTTACAGCCATCTAAAAGCTCTGAAATTAAGCTTTGATTTTGTTCCATTATCTTTTTTCTGTCCCGAGAGAAGAACAAGTACTCAGTCCACTCCTCGGAGCTAGCTGTGTTAGCCACAAGCTAGTACTACACTAAAACTGAAACGCTGAAAAACGGTGCCTCTTACCTCTGGGAGAGATTTTCCATAACTCAAATTATAAATTTTGACATCATTCACACTAGATATCTGCATTGTAAATAATAAATACAGCACAGGTCACACATAACACTATCACTACACACAGGAGAACAGCAGTGAACCCACGTTGTTGCTTCAAACAGACGCAAACACAGGAAGTGAGTGTGTGTTTTCACAAATACGTCCGTGTGGAAACTAGAAACAGACAAAAACTATTTTAAAAGTATCCGTTTCATCTAAGTGATTCAGGGTGTAAAAGATTTTAAAATTATTTTAAATAAGTGATAAAATACGACAATTATATGCAAATTTTTAAGGTACTAAGAATATTAGGCTACATAAATTTGTTCTGTAGATGTGGTAACTTTAAATACTGTCATTTAGTGTCAGTTGTCTCACAAAGTTTAGTTCATATCAGCATTACAAATGACTAACTATTTATTTCTTAAAAAAAATAAATTACTATTGATGTAGTTTTCAAACTTGGTTTATTTTTTACTCAGCTACTGTTGACTGGAAAGTAAAATAATATTGAATATTATAATGTATAATGTTACAGAAATCTAACAAATATATTGAAGTACAAAACTAATGTAAGCTTCATTAATACAAGTTGTTTAAAATTGCAACTAGACATTAACGTAAATTTGCACAATTGCCTACAGAAATGCCAAAATTCCTCTTTATCTCATCATCTTTATCTCATTGGGCTTTATTCTTTGAAATAAAATGTCCATTTTCTAACCATTTAAACCAGCTTGTTTGGTTATGCATGTGTAAATAAATGATGTTAACAATGTTTGAGTAGTTACTTGCTCACATCACCTGGAGTGATGTAACAGCTCAGTGTGATCCTGAAGGACAGTGAGCTGCTGTCAGTCAGTCTCAGGTGAGCCTGCTGCTCAGACTTTCCCTTCACTGACTCTGGGACTGACAAAGGACGGTCATGAAGATAACCTGATGGTGAGTTAAATTCATGGTTCAGAAGATTTTACCATCTTTTGAAAATGCTTATGTGCTGAATAAATTCATAGTTAAACATTATCACAAAAAGGGGTAGTAAAATTGCTTGTCAGATTTCTGTAATAAGTATATTTATTTAAAATAAATTATTTAAACATTTATTAAAGTTATTAAATGTACATTTTGCAACATGACTAAATAAGTTTTCTGATTATTCAGTTCTTCTTTTAGTGTGTGGAGTGCCAAAGCCCATTCTTTTTGGGAGGATTTTGGGTGGAATGGTCTCTAAACATTGGGAGTCATGACAGACCTGTGGCTGATTTCTGTCCCACTGGATAAGACCAGTTTAACTAGTGTAGAGAAACTCAAACGCACTATTGCCAAAACAAACCAGGCCTCCTGCTGCAAGTTCTCCATTCCAGATCTCAAGGTAAGAAGAGGCTGTGTGCCATCTATTAAGATCCTAAGGTGAAATGAGTGGCGTAAACAAAGGAAATGTGTTGTCAAACAGAAGAGCGCTTGTATCCTATTATCAGACGTGCATTGTCAGAAACAAAGGAAGTGTATGTTAGTTCAGTGCCTGTAAAGGTACAGTAGAGTGTAGTTGAGGAGGGTGATGGTGTTTGGTGTCCTTCTCTGGTGAAGTGATATAGGCTCAGGTTGCTCTCTACAGTTTGAGGCAAAATTTCCATCTGACCCATTTTACTCAGCATGATCATGATGGACTGTGGCTCTCAGAGAACACAATGGAAACATACATTTATTTAGAATTTAAACATATAAAAGCCAGAAGTGCTCTTAAGCAAAACATGGGTCATCTACTGGCTTAATACAGAGCTAGTATATTTACAAAGCAGAGCTCTTGCTGATGTTTTGAAGACTTGAGCTCCCTATATATCATCTGCAATAACAATAAATCTGCTGTGTATGCTGTGACCTCAGGTGGGAATTCTGGACAGTCTGCTCAGCGTGTCAGATGATCTCTCCAAGCTTGATACGCTGACTGAAAGGTAAAAAAAAAAAAAAAAGTGCCATCACCACAAATAACATTGAGCACAAACTGTTTTGCCTCAATGGTCACTAGATGTTTGTACCTTAATGTGTGGCTTTGTCCTTAATTAAGATGTGAAACTTTGCGCTTGTGTGCGGTCAGTACCATGATTAATTGATGGTCAGGGACAGCTGACGGTTAGTTTTCCCTGCTGATTTTAAATTCATTGTTGGTCTGTCTCAGCTGATGTGGTGTCAGTGTGCATGCTAAAGCTTATTTATAACCATAAAATTAAGTCTAGAGGGACCTAGCCAGAGATAGTTATGCAGACTGTATAAGCTGACCTACCTACCTTAACTTTCAGTGTGAAACTCCATCACTTTCAAAACCTGTCTTTAACAGAAGGCTTTTACTTGAAAGAATAAAACCTTGTACCCACATTAATAGTTCATTTTGCGCCTTCCTGTCAATCACAAGTGAATTTGAGAAAAGACATTTCTAGGAAAATTCATGAATTATTAAAAATGAAAGAGAAAGAAATACATGTTCTGTAAATACTCTGCTTTTCTGTTGCCTGGTCAGTGTGATTAAAAAAACATGTCAGTGTATGAAGGAGGTGATGGAGCAATCCAATGACAAAGTGCTGGAGAATGCCTTAGCCAATGGAGGTTAGTCACACACACACACGCACACACACACACACACACACACGTACAGACATAGTTAAGGTGTTAATTACACTGTATAGGAACTCATTAAGTAAGTGCATAGAAGCCTCGGGCAACATACAGAGCGCAAATAAGATCTACACAGCTACGCCCATTTCACACACATTTCAAGTATAAAGAACCCATGTTCATTTATTCACCTTCATACTGACTCCATATTTTCTCAACATTAGACCATGGAAGGAGTGAAAAAGCCATCCTGTCTCCCCTGAGAGCTTACCTCAAGTCAATAAGGGGTATTTCAGTTTGCCCTCTGACTGCAGTGCTGTGTGACCTCTCATTTACTGTCTACACTGTGCACACTGTGCAGAAACTGTGCATGTTTTCTGAATGACATGTCAGTGTGTGGTGGTTTGCCTTTCTAATCATTTCCACTAATCAGTTTATGATACTGTGTGTGTGTGTGCGTGTGTGCGTGTGTGTGTGTCTAAGTGGACCTGCTGAGCTATGTGACAAAGTTTCAGTGGGATATGGGCAAGTATCCCACAGCTCTGCCTCTTTCCAGCTTGGCAGAGCTCATCAACAAGGTACAAATGAATGAAAATGAGGAGGAGTAGTAGTAGTAGTAGTAGTAGTAGTAATAATAATAATAATAATAATAATAATAATAATAATAATAATAATAATAA
>JAPTYR010000016.1:12842990-12855841 GCA_029814505.1 Siphamia roseigaster | reverse complement strand
CATTGAACATAAACATTATTACCTTTGACTTCAACCACAGAGAAATGATTCCTATATTTCCAGTTGGAAAATGCTAATTTACGTCTTTCGTCGGTCTCTGCCATTTTCACTATCTGCAACAACGCTGAAGTCTGAAGTCGGGGGCCCTAGGCAAATGCCTAGTTTGCCTGCTTGGTTGCGACGGGCCTGATTATTGCAGCTGAATTATTAGCCATCTCCCTTCAATTTTCCACAGATTTTGAAGGTATTAGCATTTTAAATAGGGAATTTAAAATTAGCCAATTTGCTGATGACACAGTTTTATTTCTTAAAAACAAAAACATGGTCACAATAGCAGTTAACAAAATCGCCTCTTTCTCTTGAGCATCTGGTCTAACATTAAATTAAAAAAAAACGTGAGCTCCTATAGCTGTACATACCTGTAATTCAAGTATCATTGAAAATATCCCAGTTAAAAATGAAGTTAAATACCTTGGTCTGATAGTCACAAAAAACACCAATGACAGAGAGAATGCTAATATTTTTCCCAGATTAAATGCAGTACAAACAGTCTTCAACCACTGGTTAACTAGTGATCTATCAATACTAGGTCGTATAATGCTGTCCAAAGCAGAGGGTCTTTCAAGACTTATTTATCCCTGCCATTCATTGTTTGCTTCCTCAAAAGTGATTAAGTTCAACTCTATAATATTTAATTTCATTTGGAAAAATAAAACTCATTATATTCACAAATCACAATTGGTAAAAGAATATGAAAATGGAGGTTTAAAGGCATTAGATTTTGAATCTATTTTTGCTGCTTTCAGAATAAAATGTCTCAAAGAGTGTATTACCCAGTCTCAATCCATATGGCATCATATTCCAAATAAAATTTTTAATAAGGTTGGGGGGCTAGAATTTCTGCTTAAATGTGACTTTGAAATTTCCAAAATATCGTTAAAGTTATCCAGTTTTTACAAGCAAGCTCTGGATTTTGGGAAACTGCTTTTCACTCATAATTTTTCTCCCCACAATTCTGTGTTATGGAATAACAGGGTTGTGACTATCAACAGGAAGTCTTTATTTAAATTTGACTGGTATGACAAGGGCATATGTTTCATTCATGACTTGTTAGATACAAATGGAATGCTGTTATTATATGATGACTTTATAAAGAAATATAAGATTAAGGTTTCCTGTAATGGCTACAACAAGATCCGTAAAGCAGTTCCCAAACCTCTTCTTAAACTCATCCAGAATACTATGCAATATTTTCCATTTAACAATCGCTTGACCCCACTGACTATTGATGACATATCACTACAAGACAGAAGATGTAATAATTAACTGATCACTCATGTATACAAGCAAAATATAGTTTGTAACTTCAATGCCAATAATAATGGACTATACCTTATTTCATTCTCCTATGTGAAATATCCAGTTATTGGAAAATGTTTATTCACGGTATTTTTTACATATTAAATATTAGTCGGACAGTGAAATTGACCCTAATACATTCTAGTTTCTTAGTGTTTTATTATTGTATACACAAGCCGTTTTTACTCTGTATCATTTGTACTTGTCTGTTGCGAAAAGAACAAATGATTGTGAAAGTACACGGTTTGATTCCATAGTGTGTTTATTTTGATCTGTAGGCTGTTGTATCTCTATAACGTTTTTAAGTTATTTGGTTTTATTTTGTTTTACTGCAAAGATAATGAGTAGGTATGGAGGTAAAGGGCAGACAATACTGTGGATAACGTTAGATGACTGTCCTCTGCAGAGGCGTGGCGGAGTGGTTGTGGGCGTGGCGTGTATGGAAACGTCGCCCTCGTCGGTGTCTTAATTACGTAAGGCCGTCTTGGAGGTAAGTAATCGTCATTACCTGTTACGTCTCCGAGAGAGGGAAAAAGCAGACGAGAGCGAAAACAGCAACAACCATCAAAAACAGCTGGTAAGACTTTAGAGTAATCTGTGCTGAAAAATGTTCGTAGTTCAAATTCATTTCTCGGTTGAATGGGAGAAGGCCATGCGGCCTTCGAGTCGTGGTTTAGCTATGCGGCTAACGTTAGCCTGCGTAGGCCTATTAACAGGCCATGGTAGTTTAGGCGCGTGGACAAAACTGCATTGATATGACGCGCTCCAAAACTGGGCCGCAGAACATAACGTTGGCTTAACCAGCACGACTCGATCCTCTCGCGACATTATTTGGTTCACATAACTGTGATTGTGTTTGTGACTTGGTATTACATTTCTGAATGCGAATTGCATCCACAATTTCGTTCACATTTCACAGAATATTAGTTTACCGCGGAGGAAGGAAATGAGGTAGCAATAGCTGGCTAGGTCGCTAATGCTAGCAGTGGTGAGTAGGCCTCTGCACGTTTCCATTTAGATGTTGTTCCCGATGACTGATATATGTTGACTAATACTTTTGACTGAAACCAAAATCTAATAGAAATTAGATCATCATTCCAAAGCCATTTTCGAGCGGTTTACCCTGAAACGGTAAATGATAGCTAATTTATCGTCGGCGGCCATGTTGCGACGATAAAATGGAACCACCGCCAAGTCAAACTCGCTCGTTTTCACTGTTAATGTGACAAATGGCTGCACTGTAATGCTGTTGACATGGTTGATCTTCCACTCAAAGAAGCCAGACAAGCGTCTTTTGTCCCGAGAAATTTAATTCTGTTGTAAATGTGTATTTATATCTTGCTTCTCAATCGTGGGTTCATAAACCAGCGTCACACGTTCTTCATTATTCATACCGAGTGTAGGGAACATTTTCTTTCTAGAAGAATGCTAGTCTTGAAGACTGCACTCTCACGTTGGTTATGGCAGACAATACCTATAAATTCCCACCATCTTTGTTTACTAAACTGCTGCTGTACTTGCATCAGCAAGGTTTAATGTTGTCTTCAGACTACCCAAATATACTGAGAAAATGAAAAGCTGTTGTGCTCAGCTTTTCCTAAAGACGAGCAGTTTTAATTCACTTAAATCATTGCACTAGGCTGACCAGCTCTTAATTAAAACTACAAAAATCTAAGAGGTGACTCCTATTTAACAACTACCAGGCCATTCTTAGTTTTAAGAGGTTTTCAGTTTTAAACAATGTCTTAAGTCAAGGAATGGCAAGTCATTTTACCTGCATGACCCATTTTAAAAGGTTTACTCATTGATAAAAACTTAAACTAATTTGTCATATCTTCGTCAAATATATATTTTGTAAAAGTCAGGCCCCAGATTTTTTAAGGCTATATTTACTGGGCCACATAACCTAAATTGATTGACTTGTGTTTTTTTTTCCTCTTCAGCTTCGGAGCAGTGAAGTGTCTTCATGGCAGTTCGTAGAGGACACTCAAAGTACATGAAAGTGAGTATAAGATCCTTGCTCTGATGATAATCAATGTGACTTCAATCTGGTTATGACAGAATGAATATATAGTTTTTGTATTCAGAGAAGGGCTAGATGATGCTGCAGAAAAGAGACTTGTGACCTTTTCCTCGTATTAAACAATGTAGAAATGTATTGTCTTACGCAATTTGATAGAACTGATATTACATGTATCATAGTTTATGTCTATGCTGAATATAGTGTTTGATGCTTAAACTTTTAAACCTATTAATTATAAATATGAATAGATTTTCTCTTGGGGTGTTGAGACCTCTATGTAAAGAAAATTTTAGACTTTACGAGCAGTGAATACATCTCCAGTCCTGTCATGGAATGAAGGCAGCAGAAAGAAATATTGGCAAATCAAACCAAATGCAGTAAGCATTCACCTCTCCTTCTCTACAGTGGGCTGTTATTCATATCAAGTAAATGTACAAAACCTTTTTTTTTTTATCACAAACACATTTTTAAGACTTGCATTGCCAGTCCCCTATTGAGGCCATTTAGTAGTGACATGAATACTGTTTCAGTCACGATCCCAGTCACAGTTGGCCTTGTCGTGAGATGTCTGCCTGAGGCGTTGTGCAGATCTTGCCCAAAAAACGACTTTCGTTTAAGTTAAAATTTGCTCATTTGAAAATATGATACATACACACATTAGGCTGTGTTGTTAATATTTGATAGACAAATGGCGCAAAAGAGAATGAAGAACACAAATGTAGCTACTCAAGATTTTGTCTATGCTTGCTGGTTTAATACAGGACTCTCATTCATCCTCTGACTGTGCATCTTATCCTCCAGAATACACAATCGCAACCCTTCTTTTGCATGAATGGAAGCTTGTCAGATTGACTGCTGGACTGTTTCCCCTTCTAAGACTGATCCTATTTCAGCCACGAGTAATTCTGTGGTAGCAAGACAGTCTCTGAAAAATGGCAAACAAACATGAAACACAACATTTTTGTTCAAACCTTGCGTTGCTGAAAATTCAAGTCCTTTGCACTTAATGAAATCAGACTGCAGACAACCATGTGACCAGGACTACAATGTGAAACAAATGGATTATTTACCGGCTTTGCAATATATGTGTTTGAAATTGGTTTGTATGTCACTAGAGCTCAATTTGCACATCAAGTAGCATCACATGTATATACTGGCAATTGCATCAGTTTAACGTTTTGGTAAAATTCCATTTATTTAAAAAAAAAAAACAGCAAGGTACATAAGTTGTATTTTCAGATGGTATGATTGGATGTATTTCTGTAAAACTGTAGGTGTTTAATTATTTCTCTTAGTTCATTTGAGTGACATAATGGATTGAAGTAACACAGTGGAAGTTAGATGAATGAAGCTTGGACAAGTAGAACTGTGTGTGGGGGGGAGATCTCGTCCACAATTAAGTGATTACGCACAATTTAAACAAAATCAAAGATTGACCAAATTCTTGTTCATATCATCCTCACTGTTCATGGAAGACTTGCTTCTCTAACGCACAGTGTTGTGCTTAGTATTGGTCATTGTTCTGTTTGTACTCGATGTGCTTATTTCTTGTTGTTTTTTTTGGCCCACCTGGCCGACCAACAGGAGGTATTTGACATGTCTAACGGTTACGAAGACCACATGGGAGGGGATGAGGGGAAGGATGCCAAGACCAACCTGATCGTGAACTACCTGCCTCAGAGCATGACGCAGGATGAGCTCCGGAGCCTCTTCAGCAGCATTGGAGAGGTGGAGTCAGCCAAGCTGATCCG
This sequence comes from Siphamia roseigaster, assembly GCA_029814505.1. Lineage (NCBI taxonomy): Eukaryota > Metazoa > Chordata > Actinopteri > Kurtiformes > Apogonidae > Siphamia > Siphamia roseigaster. The sequence continues at coordinate 12,850,708 of JAPTYR010000016.1, read as the reverse complement.
AGACAAAGTTGCAGGTAAGCCACATTCTGAAGCAATGACTGTGACAAGCCAGATGGACGCTTAAACAGAAGACTTTGTGTAAATGGAAAAGGAATCGTAAGGTGGTACTTAGTGGGCCATCTTTGTGACTTCGTAATTTGAGTAAAAACAACTTCATCTTAACTGGCAAGATATCTACATGTGGACCTCTATCTGGGTCCTTTGTCCTTACTGATTTTACAACAAATTTTATTTTAAATGTATCCCCAGTTTTGTGCTTGAGTTAGTTTTTCTAAACTTTTTCTCAATAGACTTGTTTTCTTTATTCCAACCAGCCCAACTCTATTTGACTGTCGATAGCTTCTTTGTTTGTTTGTTTGTTTAGAGTAGCATGCAATGTTGAGATTTGTTTTTGTTTTAAAGTATTTATTTGTTTGCAGATTTTTTTTAACTATACAACGTTTTTTTGTTTTATTTTATTGTTTTCCTTTTTTTTCTCTAGGCCACAGTTTAGGGTACGGATTTGTTAACTATCTTAACCCTAGTGATGCAGACAGAGCTATCAATACACTGAATGGACTAAGGCTACAGTCCAAAACTATCAAGGTAATGTGCAATAAGGTGTTCTACAATTCTCAAAGCAAAGATGTCATGTCATATAACTTCTCCTGTGGCTCCTGTGCTGTCCGCTAACTAGCTAGTGTGTGTCAGCCCAAGGAAGTGATACTGCTTTCACAGCTCACTTATGCCCTATCTGACATGTCTGTTAAGTTTGACTTTAATTTTACTTATTTTATTTGACACATTCTGTTGTTTTCAGTGTACTCCATGTATTTAATTCCCAGAAATTACCTTCTGATCAGTTTTATTATTTTTTTGTTGCTGTAATGTTCCTTATGCTTCTGACTTCACTCATTTTTGCTGAGATTGAAGATGTATTATCTAGACCACACATGTTTACATAGAAGAAACACACAGTATTTAAAGGCCTTTTTAAGTTTGTATTAATGACAATGACTAGTATTCAAATGGATGAAATTAATCATGAAATTTTCCTTTGCGTATATATTGTTAAATGTCCTCATTTTACTAGATCCAGTTGCTCAGTTTTTCAATACAAGTAATTTTATCACAAACGTATCATACTAGTGTTTCTTACTGTTGTTGGTTCTTGTCCAGGTTTCATACGCACGGCCCAGCTCTGATACAATAAAGGATGCCAACCTTTATATCAGCGGCCTGCCTAAGTCCATGACCCAAAAGGACGTGGAAGACATGTTCTCACGTTATGGACACATCATTAACTCTCGAGTACTTGTTGATCAGGGTACTGGTACTATAGGTGAATGACTTCCTTACTTTCAAAATAATCAGCCTCATTAATCATTTGCTGCCTGGATACAAATACCAGCAGTAAGTCTTGTGCATGTAGTCGAGGTTCTCACAATTTGCTCCCCCATAACTAGGTGCGTCTCGTGGAGTTGCTTTCATCCGCTTCGACAAGAGGGCTGAGGCGGAGGAAGCTGTCAAAAACCTGAATGGCCATAAACCCCCTGGAGCCTCAGAGCCGATCACGGTGAAGTTTGCTGCAAATCCCAATCAGGTGAAGAACACGCAGCTCATTTCGCAACTCTACCACAACCAGTCCAGGCGCTTTGGAGGACCTTTGCACCACCAGGCCCAGCGGTTCAGGTGAGTGATGCTCCCATCTGGTTTTGTACATGAACTGAGTCGCATCTGGTTTTAAGTCTTTTCTGTACTTGAGTAAGAACTCCCAAGTAGGTCTATGGTCAACAGGTTACTATCAGCCTTTAAGAATCCACTACTGTTAAATCACTTCAATGTGACACTGTTAGCTCAGTGGGTTAACCTGTACGGTGTCTCTGTAGTGTACGGAACATGACAGTAGTACCCTGGACCACCTATACCTGTGGTCATGGTGATCTGATTTCAGCACACCTTGCCACTTGGCATTAGAGTTGCCATTTTGGATCTGAACATGAACTCATGTGATGGTCCAAATTCTTCTTCTTACCTCAAACAAATTAGTTTAAGTCAAAGTATCATTTGCAGGTTCTCTCCAATGGGTGTTGATCACATGGGTGGAATGGGAGGAGTTGGTGTCCCTGGGAACTCCACCTCAGGCTGGTGCATCTTCATCTACAACCTGGGCCAAGATGCAGATGAGAGTGTCCTCTGGCAAATGTTCGGGCCTTTTGGTGCCGTCACAAACGTCAAGGTGATCCGCGACTTCAACACAAACAAGTGCAAGGGTTTCGGCTTCGTCACCATGACAAACTACGAGGAGGCGGCCATGGCTATCGCGAGCCTCAACGGCTACCGGCTTGGAGACAAGATACTGCAAGTGTCCTTCAAGACCAGCAAGGGGCACAAGTAGTGACATCTGGACAATCAAGTGTTAAGTGGTGGGGAAACAACCAGCGCTGGGCTTTCATTGCAGAAGTAGAAATTTGCAAAGTGCAGCGCTATCAGTTTGGGGTTTAATGTATTCTGAGTTCAATGAGATGTTCAATCTTCTGCACCTTTGTACTTGTCTAAAACAGTGTATAGACACAATCTTTTTTTGTAATTGTCTTTTTTTTTTCCTTCTGTTTTCCGATGAGTGGGGCTTGAGGGATACTCCGCAGTTTCATTTTTAGGGAGGGAGTGGAAAGGGCAATAACCCCAATATAATTCCAGGCTAACTTTTTGTAAAATTAAGATAAAATCAAAATGTAAACAGGCAAGAAAGAGCAGTTTTAGCTTGCAAATTGATCTTGGTGCACTGAAAAGAAAAAAAAAAAGATGTGAAATGTTTTTAAAGTCAGACATTTTATGGGAACTTAAATTACAAACACATGGTCAAGGATCCTTTTCACGTAGAAGTAGCTGCCTTAAATTGTCATTTAGAAACATAGACCTACAGTACCACTTGCTGTCTTGAGTCAATCTTAGAATAAAACACTTTAAAGTGTGTTTTCACTAAATATGAATATCAGTCTTTTTGATGTGAATCTGTGATGTTACTCACCCTTCTACCAGGTTCCCAGTTTAAAACCATAACCTCCTGAAGGAAACTGTCACCTCTGTGTAAAATTTTGTTTTTAAATCGATAAAAGTTGTTTCAGAGGAGGGTGACCCCAGAGAGTGAGGAGAGTTGAGATGGACCAAAGGCCGGGAGAATTTAGATCATATATCCCAGAAGAGATGGTATTTTTTTTTTTTCTTTTATGTAGAAGTACTCAAGTTCTATCTGACATTGACTGAGAGAAATTTCACTCTGGCTCAGTTTGCTGTTTTTGTTACATTTTGAGTTCATTTTTGTTTGGAGCAGTAATATTTTTCCCCTTTTTACTAGAGGCTTAGGCTTTTATTTGTTCCAGTGTAAGTTGCAAACTTGTTTTGAGTGCTTATCTCAAGTTTGGAAAGAAGACATTATTTGCCTTTGTTAACAATTTCATTATAGTTTTCCTTTCTTTTGTTTTTGGTTGTTTTCACTTTGACCATAAACCATTAAATTTTATTTCATTTCGATCAACATTTTGTTTGGTTTGTTTCCTTTGTTCCTTTCCATAGATTTGATTTTGGGTTTTGTTTTTTTTTTTTCCCGCTCACAGCAAATCATCAGTCCAGATAAAACAACCCTGGGTGGATGTTCTTAAATATAAACCAGGCTGTTACAAAGAAAGCTTTTTAGCATAGATCACAGCAGTTTAAGAAATGAAAGTATGGACCAATGTTAGTTGAGGTAAGAGTGCTTAACCTTAAGAGATACTTGAGTTCCATCCTTGTGGGGATTATTTATCAGGTTTTTAAATGGGTCTGGTTATTTCTGGAGGGTTACATTTAGACCGACTTTGACAGTGTTGTGTGTAGCTGTGCAGAGTGGTGCCAGATTTCTTCAGAATCAGCCATGTTTAACGTTCCAACACTGCAGTTAATTACATGTTAAAGCTTTTTAGCTCTAGATTTCTTGTGCTGTTTGAGGGGGGGATTAAACTGATGATGTTAAAGGTGTAAATGTAGCCTTGTCCCAGCTTTGCTCTTTGAAACACGTAATCATGACTATCAGTTTTTTGTTCTAGTGCTGAATAACTACTTATCCAGTGAGGTGGTTAAACTGAAATGTCAACATTTCCACAGAACTCCTTACCTTTTTATTATTTACATCTGCAGAGAAATCTGCAACCTCTTTGTATCAGAGCATGTGATGTGTGGGAGCAGGTTTTTTTTTTTTTTTTCCTCCCAGCAATAATTTTTCTGATACATCAAGAAATGCATATTAAACAAGTGTCTCCACTCTTACAGGAATATTCCCATCACAAGCTTCTGATTCCAGTTTTAAGTGCTTTTGTTTTTGAATTCAGTTTTTTTTTTTGTCAGTTAACTTGGTGTAATATTGCATAACCTTAAACAAGCAGATATATTAGTTTTAGGTCTGTCTTTTTTTATATATAATTTTGTATTTCTACTGATATGTTGCTGGTTAATTTTCCCCTCACAAAACTAGTCGCATAGAAGTTGCGAGGTGTTTTTAAAGGGAGAGTCAGGATAAACTGCATTCTGCCTTAATTTATCTGAGAAGTTGGCAGAAGAACTAGTATTTATTTGGTAATGTACGTGATCATACTTGTTACTTAATGGAGTGTTTTAAAATGGATTAAGTTTCGTGTTCTTGGTTTTGAACAGGCACCAAGTTGAAATCCGTGAAATGTCTTTTAACATTGGATCATTTCAATAAAAATATGGTGAATATTTAAAATCAAATGAATCACATGTCTTTTCAGGACCTTTTTATTGCCGCTTTTATCGATTTTACCCACATTTTCAATGCAGGGTGCATTAGTCTGAGACAGTTGAGACGTTTGGAATATGCTCCCATCTGAGAAGCTAAGTAATTTAGAAAATTTGCTATAAACTAAAATAAAATGCAGGCACAAGTCTTCAGAAATAAGGGTAGTGAAGTAGTAAAAGGGCATATTTCTCCAAGTTTTCATTTCTTGATGTTGCATCCAAAGCTAAATATGCATTCTGTGCTCCTATGTGGAAGTTACAAATTCACAGGGAATCCATAAAGTCTACAAATTTATCAGAAAAGCAAATAATAGACACATGTGAAACCGATTACAAAAAAGTATGTATAGATGTTTTTTTTTTGCCTTTAATACATCTGTATGTCAGACCTTTATAGTGCTAGACTTATTTCCATGTCGCCTGTGTAATAGTCTCACCACTGATCTTTTACTTGAGGTTGTTGTCCTGTATTTATCTTTGATACACAGTGGGTCTCATTCATAAGGTGTGCGCGTGCTCCCGGTAATCAGTAATTGGTATAAATCCCCGCCCATCAATGACAAATATTTACCATATAAGGAAGTGCAGAAGCATCCGGTCAACCTGTCAGTCATGGCACAAAGAAAGAAAGACAGAGGAATAAAGAAACATTTTTGCAAACGAAGATGTTATTTTTGAACGAGGTTCAATTTAAAAAAGTTTTATTTTCCTGTTGGTAGCGGTGTGTCAGGGAAAGCCCAGGTCTGGAGGAAGATGACTGATACTGTCCATTTGGTATCCGCTGTTTTGACATTTAGTAAAGTATTATCTAATTTCAGCTAAAGTCAAAACAACCAAACAAGAGTTGACCATGACTGATTAATATTCAGACTCACCATCAACCAACCGGACAGTACGGGGAGTCATGTGACAGAAGTACCGGTGTTACAGTCCTGTACGGTCCACTTAACAAACCCACTGGTACCCGGTTAAACCCCAAACCAGATCTGTGATTAAACAAATTGTCTAATTAATAACTCATTTTTAAGGGCTTTATTTTTGGCTAAAACACACACCATTAATTCTGCTCAGTAACATCTGTGGCCGGATTTAAAGCTCCTTCAAAATAAAACAAACCCGGTGGACACCTGACCCAGTCCAGGACTGTGCAGTGTTGTCTTCAGTGTAGTAGTGAACAGTGGTGTTGTAGGTTCTGTTTATAGACAGACCAGTGATCCTGTCTGGAGGTTCTATGTGATACTTTCTTTGGTAGATTATCCTCAGTATTTTAATCTGTCAAAATGATGGATGGCCTTCAGAATTTTCCATCATCTTGAAAAAATATCTGTCAATGACGGAATATTTTCAGTTAGCATGACCTTTGGCTGTCTCCTGCTGACCAGCATCATTGGACAGACATCTGTGTCAGGAATTATAACTGACATTCTTCCAAACCCAGATGATAAAGTGATAAATGTCCTTTCATACATCCAATCCAAACACAATTAAGTGAAGAGTATGTGCATAATCAAATCTAAGTAAATAATGGTTGTCTCAATGTAGAGCTATGAAACTTTCATTTTAACAAATGATATGGAGTTACTCAACAGCAGTTTTGTATGAATTATCATGAAATTATAGACTAAAGATCTGTTTTTATAACTTTTTCAAAAGGCATCTTTTTTTTCTGAATGGGAGGGGTCATCCAAACATAACGGGGCGAATTATGAATTGAAATTGTAATTTCCAATTGTGACAAGCATTATTTATGGGCATTTTTAACTTTACAAAAGCTCTACGTGAGATCCCCAGCAGGAGTAGATTTTGTTAGTAGCTACTAAAAGTTTGGAGTAACTAAAATTTTCATGAATGCCAAATGCACGTAAATTTATGTCTGCTAACAGTTTACACACAAATTCATTCTGCTCATGTTTGATGAATGAGACCCAATGAGTTGAAATTAAAGGCTGACCATTACTTTACAAATATGAAGTATCTAAAGTGTATGAAAATTAACCCAACTAAATAAATAATAATAACTGCCCCCCCCCCCCCCTTCCCCACACACCTTCTTTTCTGGTGTATGTTGGGATCCTGTCAAAAATGAGCTGGTATATATCAAGGATTTTATCCAAAAAAAATGTAATAAAAATTCAGTGATCCTCAAGTAGACACAGTCTGCACATTTCCATGTCCAATTATTTAAACCTGCATGACTTCCAGATTAAAAAAGGAAAGTCTGTCTCTTATTTCATACTTGTCTGGTTCAGTCTCTTGTTCACTTTCTGCCACTTCTTTAAGTCACTTGTGAAGCCCATTCTGTCCTGTTTGGTCAGCTTCAAGAAAGGATGATGAGGGGCAGTAGAATTAACTTTTTTCTCTCTCTATTTTTAACTTCAGTAACTATGGAGCCTCTGAACATCCAAATGGCTCATATCTGATGACCATGAAAAGATGAAAAACTGCATTTTACACCAATTGTTTACATGTATGTCAGAGAAATAGTGTATTATATTATTATATTAATATTTTCAGTAAATACCAGGTGATGACATATCCTCCGAGAATGTCTAAACATATTTATCCAGGACATGTCTACCATTTGTTCTCCATCTGCCTGTTTCCCATCCAGTTTCAGAGCAGAGCCTCCTGTTTCCCTTTGGGAAGACCAGACCACACTGGAAAAAATGCCCCTCTAAAAGCAAATAAAAATAAAGAAATAAAATTACACGCACGCACGCACACACGCTCATGCACGCATGCACGCACACACACACACACACACACGCACGCACGCACGCACACACACAAACTTAAAAACAAATAAAATATCACTCAGTGGAACAAGTGAAAATTATCTTGGTAAGATTTATTGAATAGGATTTTCAAGGTCCATTGTCTAAAGAATATGGGTGTCAGATGATTGAAATTTTAAAATCAGATTAATCACAAAGTTGCTTTGGATT
>JAPTYR010000016.1:12740808-12751277 GCA_029814505.1 Siphamia roseigaster | reverse complement strand
TATTTATAAATGTATGTATATGTATATATATCCTTTTATATATATTCAAGTTATTTTGAGACAAACCTAACTCCATAAATAGACGATCTTTGATGTGGAATCAACAGTTAATTGTCGTGTTTTCAGCGTTTCCGACGCTAATGTCACCGTTTTGCAAACCGTGAGGGTGAAAGCGGAAGTTTTGCTGAACTCTTGCCTACTCACAGGCGTGTCGTAAGCTTTGTTATGTCACTCCCAAAAGATAACGAGCCCCCTTTGCGTGACAAACGAGTTCACAGCAGTTGAACTTTGATGAACTGTACATTACAGAAAACTGACGGCGGAGGTGACCAATTACAGACACGGAGAAAAGAGGCGGGCCAATGGCAGCGAGGGAATGATGACCAGGGCGGGAGCTAATGCTTCAACAAGTGTGAAAGTTTTAGCCCAAAGCCGGAAAAAAGTTTGTCAGAATAAAACAAACGGTTGCGATTTGAAGTTTTTTTTTTCAGAGCAAAAACTCGAGTTCAAGTAGTTGAACCGAGCCTTTACTTGAGGAAAATATTAATCGAAAAAATAAACTGCACCAGATGTCAAATAATCAGACAATTCAAACAATTCAACACAAATTTGATATAAAATTGATAATAAAAAAACATTCTCAAATTAACATGACTTCATCAGCAACAAAAATAAAACCTTATGATGCTTAGTCTGGTTTATTGCCTGATTCTTCAATTTGTTTTTTAAAATACTTTTTTTTTAACGTGTATTTAGTTTTGGTTTTGTTTTGGTGTTTGGGATCTTGTTTATATCATATTTCTCTCATTGTGCCTCTTCATTTTATTCTATTGTTGTCACCCACTTTTACATTGTTTTTTGTTGCATCTTCTTTTAACTTAGTGCTTTTTTGTTTAATTTCATTTTGTCATTTCTCTTCTCATTTTGTTGCACATTTTATTTTCTTCTGTTTCATATTTTTTTCATTGCTTTGTATTGGTTCTATCTTGTGTTTTGTCATCTTTCTTTTTTTGTTTTATTTTTCGCATCATGCCTTCTGTATTATTGCTTAATTTTCATCCTGTTCCATCTGTTAGTCATGACACAACAAAACGATGCAGCAGAATGAATATTTAATATCCTTGTAGAAAACGCAAGAAAATTTGTATTTTTTTCCAGAGAAGAGTCAATTAGAAACACAAGGCTATATTTATACACACTGGAGACAAATGTGTAGAATATAAAGTGTAGTTCACTTCTGAGTTTTATTGCGAAAGGTTAATCCGGAAGTCCGTGTCCGGTGTCCGCCGTGGAACCGGACGGTCGGTGTACAGTAGGGTAAATGTCGAGGAATTCCTGTGGAGACACGGTGCTGTCCGCCCTGAAGGGTTTTTCAACGCACACGCAGGGTTTCTGGCGGAGCTGCCCGGGTTCGAGGACGCATACATGGGGGGGAAGTCCGTTGAGGCACCGGAGGGGGTTCGGTACTACCGACTAGCCGAGATCGAAGAACAGAACACCTTCAAGTCCACCTGGATCATCATCAAGCACAAGGTCTATGACGTCACCAAGTTTCTGGAGGAGGTGAGGATTCGGACCCGAAGGAACCGGTGTTCTATGGCTAGCGGATTTAACATTTAATAGCTAGGCGTCATTCTGGATAGTCGCGATTGCATTTTGGATAGTCGTGATAGCCATTGGAGATATCTGAAACGTCATTTCGACTATTCAAAATCATAGTTATAGATATCTACAATTGTATTTTGACTAGGCGAAACTGAGTTACAGATATCTGCAATTACATCATTGAAAACGACATTCAACTCGTCACATATCTCAAATAATTACAGATATCTGTAATTCAGTTTTGACTAGGCAGAATGAAAGTTAAGGATATCCCAAACGTCATTTTGAATAGTGTAAATACCCTCCTTGACGTAGTAAGACGTCGCTAAACCAAAGCAAAAGTAGGTGTTTTTTTTTTTTGATGAAAAAGTCTTCTAGTTGAACTTAGTAAGGCATGATGATCCGCACTGGAGGAGCTTGCCAACATATTTAACATTTAGATTTATTTTTTTATATTTAAATTTATATTTAACATCTATTTGTAACATTTAGAAATAACTATTTAAAATAACTCTAAGATGACAAATGTAAATGTGCAAAATGAGGAGTCTAAAAATGTTACACCATTTTTGAAACACACTTTTAAGATAAATGTGACAAAAAGTTGATGAAATTTTCAGCGCAGTATGCTTTACAAACGGCGCCCCATAATCACAAGTTTATATTTGATTTCCGCGTATGATTAAAGCACAAGGAGACGTTAGCATCGAGCTTAGTTAGGTTTCCTTCCAGTTAGCCTGCTAGAGCTACATACAGGAATTATTCCCATTATAAATGGAGTATTTGCGATATTCAAGTCACATAAATCCAATATCCTCCGGCTGCAGCCTCCTTCTTTTCCACCTTTCTTGCTGAACTGTAGCCACAGCTGGACTCTTCTCAAAAACACTAATTCTGCTTGAATACTCACATGTACGTTAAGTAACAAACGTAACCGTGCAAACAATTATTTGATCACACTTGCAATTTATATTCGAGCTAATGGAGTAAAATAAGGATGGCTGGTACAGGAGTTGTTCTATAAACAAAGTTTTTATTAAGCAATGATTGTAACAGTTTGTGTACGATAATAAGATCAAACATCAAAAACAATGTCCCATGATGCAGTTGAAGACAAGTATAAATACTTTAATTAGTTATTTATAGACTCAAAGTCAAAAGTAGACAATCCACACACAGCATAGATACATTTAAAAACCTCCCAGATATCCGTCAGTCACTGTTCAGTAATTATTGTTTGTAGTTGAATTTCCAACAGATGGAGGTTTACCTTGTGTCACAGACGTCATCATTCAGTCCCACATTCTTCAACCTACACATGAATTTAGATCTAAAATTCCTCAGCACACCATGGAAAGTCAGAACTTTACACCTGACAAAATGATAACTGGACTTCCGGGTGACGTCATGATCCGGTTAGCTGCCTAGAAATCGAGCTCCCGGTCCCTTAATCTTTACACATACATTTAAAATCGATTTGTCCCCATAGTTTGAGAAAATCGGCTTCTAACATCAACATGAGCAATACTCAACGAAAACCTAAACCTCCAAAGGGAAAAGAAGAAGAAAAATCGCATTACTTCCTCAAGGCTAACACGTCCATGCCAGACAAGCTAACCCTAACCCTAACCCCTAACCCCTAACCCTAACCCTAACTCTAACCCTAACCCTAACCCTAACCCAAGCTTCAACTGAAGAGGCTAGTAACGTTCCAGGAGCCTGTGGCAGTGACATGAACGTCACCATTATAACTGAACTGAGAAAGATTCGGCAAGAGGTAAACGAGACACTTGAAAAACTCTCTGAACAAGTTTCTAGTTTAGACCACACTGTCCGTGGACTGGGGGGACGAGTCTCCGAAGTGGAGGAACGAGTAAGCAATGTGGAAGATGAACATAGCCGGCACGGGCAACTATTGTCTTTCCTTCTACACCGTGACAGGCAGCTAGAGGCTCGGTGCGAAGCCTTGGAAAACGCTTCAAGAAGGGAGAATGTGCGGATATACGGGATTAAAGAAGGCTCTGAGCAAGGGGATACAGTCGAGTGGATTGACAAATTCCTCCATGAACTTCTGAAACTGCCGCCCGATTTTGAGCTACGACTGGATCGAGCGCACAGATCCCTTGTAAAGAAGAAGCCCGCGGGCTCCAAGCAATCGGGCAGCCCCAGGTCATTTATTGTGAAGTTTCACAATTTTCAGACCAAACAATTCGTACTGCAGAAAGCCTGGCAGGATAACACTTTAACCTACAAGAAAGAGAAAATCACACTGAGCCACGACTACTCTCCTGCCTTACAAAAGAGAAGAATGGAATACGGAGGCATTAAAAAGCAACTGAAAGCCAAACACATCAAATTTCAGAGCCCCTACCCAGCGAAGTTGAAGGTGTTCACCGATGATAAAGAACTAGTCTTCGATTCTGCGTGGGAGGCAGCAGACGGCCTGCGACACCTGGGAATCGAAGTAGAATTGTCCAAGGAGGAACGACGCGAAAGGGATTTACATTCCATTGGATGGACTGTAAATAGCGGAGAGGACAGCAGAGCACGCATGGATGACAACCTGCTACGGCTTGTGAAAGGCTTTCTCCGTTAACCTGGTGAGACCGTTTCAAAACTAGAGTGATAACTGATTACTACAGGATAAGAATTGCAGTCACAGCGAACTATGGGGACATTTTATTTTTATTTATTTATCTATTTTTTTTCTCTTCTTCATGATGTGCCAGCCATACTTCCCTCTCCCCATTTCTCGTTCTATGACTTTCTTTTACTCATATTTTGCCATTGAACACAGTGAGAACGATGGTAGACCTCCCTTTTTTTTATTAGGCATTGAGGGTGCGAGCCTATATCAAGGCAATGTAAGCAATTTAGTTAGATTGTCTGCTTTTTTTTTTTTTTTTTTTTTTTCTTAAACCTTAATATGGAGAGATGGGGTAAAGGACATGAACATAAAACGAACTTGTCTTTCCTCCCGGGGGAAGGGGAAAAAAAAGACTTTCTTTTTGCTGGCATGATTAGATTAGGCTAATTAACCAAATATTATGTTTTTGAAGTACTTTTTTTGTATGATGGTATGTGTGGGGACGGTCCGGGGTGCACGATACCTCTGGCAGTATTCAGTGGGAGATCTGTGTCCCGCTCAGCAGGAAACATCTGATGCTGAAGGCCCAGGTGGGGTTAGGGCCACTTGGAAATTCCTTTTTGTTTGACTTTTATTTGGAATTTTTACTTTTTGTTGTTGTTCTTTTTATCTCACCGTTCTGTGAGATGCTTGTTGATGGTGACGTTACGTTTGAATGTAAATATTCAATGACAAGGTCAAGGCTTAGCATGTTGAATGGATACCTCTGTTTTTTACCTTTTATCACCCCCCCTCCCTTTCCCCTTCTACTTGCTCTGTTCCCTCCCTTCGGGGATCTAACGAAGCTGGGCTGCCTCTGGGACACAAAATGTCAATATGGGAATCAGGTTAATTAGTTATAATGTAAATGGACTTCGCAGCCCCATAAAGAAAAAGAAAATTATCCGTCAGTTGAAACAGCTTGGCTGTGACATAGCATATATTCAAGAATCGCACCTCCCTGATTCTGAGCATGAGAAACTTGGTAGGACATGGGCTGACAAAGTGTATTTTTCATCTCACTCCTCTGGAAATAAACGAGGAGTTGCAGTATTGATAAACAGGAGACTAAATTTCACCCACATATCTCATTATGCAGATACAGAAGGTAGATACATTTTAGTAAATGGTATAATTGATGGTATGCATATTTCCCTTTGTAATATTTACGCGCCTAATGAAGACGATCCAGCATTCATGACAAAGGTATTTGGTCTCATCTTGGACAAAAGTGAGGGAGTCCTCATTGCGGGTGGGGACATGAATTGTGTTATGTCAGAATACAAAGATAAAACACCAAGGTCAGCATCTAAATCAAATGCTAATATGAGCAGAATTCTAAACCATCACTGTGAGGAAATGGGACTGTTAGATATTTGGCGGTATAAGCACCCCAAAGATAAAGACTTTACATTTTACTCTCATAGACACTCATCATACTCACGCATTGACTTATTATTTACCCCCAAGGCTGAAGTGCATAGAATAAAGGAGTGTAAAATACTCCCAATTACAATATCTGATCACTCTCCAGTGTTGATTGACTGGTGCTTGGGGAAGAAAAAATATACAAAAACTTGGAGACTGAATACATCCTTCCTCAACGACCCCGTCTTCACAGAATTTGTGACATCAGAAATAAACTCTTATCTGGAACTTAACGATAGGGAGGACACTTCCCCGCTAATATTATGGGACTGTGCTAAAGCTTTTCTAAGGGGTCGTATAATTTCCTTTTGTACTGCCAAAAAGAAAGATAGAGAACTAACATGCAAACAGCTTGAAGGTGAAATTGAGTCCCTTGAGAAACAACATAAAACTAACCAATCATCAAATATACTTAAGTCTCTATTAGAAAAGCGAAAGACACTAGACAGTATACTTTCTGATAAAGCAGAGGGATGTCTAAGATTTACTAGACAGAGATTCTATGAACATGGGGCAAGGGCAAGCCGCTTACTTGCATTTCAGCTGAGGAAACAACAGGCTTCCAGAATTGTGACAAAGGTAAAAACCAATAATAACCCTCCTGATATAGTGACAGATCCAGAACAAATTTCAAAAGCCTTTGCCAACTTTTATAAAACACTATACACTAGTTCAGATGTCTCCACCAGTGAGGATGATATAAAACATTTCCTAAACCAAATTAATGTAACCCAACTACCAGACGATGTGCGCAAAAAACTTGATAAGCCCATCTCCCCCCTGGAGTTAGAAGAAGTCATTAAGGATTTAAAAAATAATAAAAGTCCTGGCCCTGACGGATATGTAAATGAGTTCTATAAAAAGTTTAAAGACCTAGTGGCACCTCTCTTACTTAATGCATATAATTGCCTTCTGACTGAAGGTATGTTAGCCCCATCATGGCGAGATGCCATTATTGTAGTCTTACATAAAGAAGGGAAAGACCCATCTGAATGTAGTGGATATAGACCTATTTCCCTCCTCAATGGTGATCTGCGTATGTTTACCTCCATTCTGTCCCGTAGGCTGAACAAATATATCACAGAAATAATACATCCAGACCAAACAGGATTCATTCCTGGGCGACACTCTGGGAATAATGTGCGACGATTGTTAAATGTCATGTCTAGCGTGTCCACTAAAAACTCTGAAGCCATGGTTCTGTCCTTAGACGCAGAAAAAGCGTTTGACAGACTGTCCTGGAAATATTTGTTTCAAACATTGAAGCGGTATGGATTCGGTGAGAAGTTTATAACATGGATTCGCATTCTCTATTTTGAACCTAGGGCTAGTGTTAGGGTCAATGGATATGGCTCTGAGTATTTTAAGTTGGGTAGAGGCACACGCCAAGGCTGTCCCTTATCTCCTGTCCTCTTTGCTTTATGTATTGAACCATTTGCCCAAATGATTAGAGATAATGTAAATATTACTGGATTAATAGCTGGTGAAGAAGAACACAAAATATCATTATATGCCGATGACGTACTTTTATACTTATCAAACTTGTCACAGTCCATCCCTGCTCTCATGCATTCTGTTAAAGTATTTGGATATTTTTCTGGCTACAAGGTCAACGTTAACAAAACTGAGGCATTAGACATTAACCAGTGTATTCCAACTGCGATAAAGAGTGCCACAAACTTCCACTGGCCTGCAGTAGGTGTTAAATACCTTGGCATAATAATAACACCAAGAACAGAAAAATTATATAGTGCAAATTATGATAAATTAATTAAGGATATTAAACAGGACCTAACACGGTGGTCATCACTCCCACTGTCTTTGCTTGGACGTATTGAATCTATCCGTATGAATGTTCTTCCACGCTTATTATATCTATTTCAAATGCTCCCTGTGGCCATCCCCAGAGGAATTTTTGATATGCTTGACTGTCTGATATCCCGATTTATATGGCAGGGAAGGAGGCCTAGAATAAGACTGAAAACGCTACAGCTCCCTAAGTCAGAGGGAGGACTTGCCCTGCCTTCCTTACGATTATATTTCTGGGCATCTCAACTAAAGCCTATAGTGGCTTGGATAACAAATGATGTCTCTACAAGGTGGGTTAATATAGAATCATCTCAATGTGAAGTCACATTACAGCATTTAGCATTTTCAAAAACATCTCTGAAAACATGTAGGGTAAATATCTGGACCAGGCACACTACTCAAATCTGGAGGGAAGTACAACGAAAATATGGGCTGCCAAACACGGTATCTAGCCTGACCACAATTAAATTTACTCCAGGCTTCAGGCCACTAATGTTAGACACAGGATTTGGTATGTGGTCCAGATATGGTCTTTCATATGTCCATCAGTTGATCGAGTCAAATAAGATAAAATCTTTTTCCCAAATCACAGAGGAGTTTGGTCTTCCCAGTACGGATTTCTTTAGGTTTTTACAAATAAGAGATTTTCTTAGTAAACATGTGAACACTGAAAAAATCCTAGCACCCTCTGCGATAGAGCTCTATTTTGTTAAATCCCAACTTGGTTGTAGCAGTAAAAGGGCCATTTCTTCTTTATACATTAGTTTACAGAGCATGGAGACACACAATACATTATACATAAAATCAAGATGGGAGTTAGAATTGCAGCAAGAGATCACTCCAGAAATGTGGACACAAATATGTACTGAGGCACATAGGGTTAGTTCCTCTAATAGCTGGAGGGAATTTAGGTGGAAAATGATAGCGAGATATTTTAGGACACCACATATAACAGGTAAATATGGAGCATCAGCCACCAGCAGCTGCTGGAGAAATTGTGGAGAATTGAACTCCAATTTTGTACACACGTTTTGGTCCTGTGAAAAGCTTAGTAATTACTGGAAGGACATATATTCAGCACTGCATGACATTTTTCAAGTAGACATCCCTAAAGAGCCTTTGTTTTCATTGCTAGGTGCAATCCCAGAGGGTTTTGAAAACAGAGATGACATTTACCTATTAGAAATCCTACTGGCAGCTGCCATTAAGGGAATTACTGTTAACTGGTTAACACCTACAGTGCCAACAATGCAAGTGTGGAAAGATATTGTATCTGGGCTCTATAGAATGGAGGAAATAACGTTAAACTTAAGACTCCAGAGGGAAAAATGTTTGAAAAGATGGTACCCTGCATTTGTATTAATAATGTGATAACACCGATGAGCAAGCATCCCTCCCACCCCTCTCCCATCCCCTCTGTTTTCCCTTTTTTTTTTCCCCTCCCCTTTTTATTTCTCTTTCACTTTCCCTTTGTTTCTTTTTAAGCATATACTTATATATAGTCTTAACTTTTTTCATGTGTGTATATATTCAAGTGTGTATTGAGTCTTGTCTTTGTGAATTCATCGATATGTTCAATAAAAAATAAGTTAAAAAAAAAAAAAAAAAACAACTGGCAGCTATGGTTGCCAGAACAATTCTTTAAAAATCACATAAACATATTTACAGAGTTACATATAAATTTGACATTTTAAACATATGTAAATTTAGCATTGAAAGTAAACAGTAAATGTGTTGCGCCGTCCATAGACCTGCATGGTGCCCACAGTGTTTTCTAACTCTACCAGGACTATTCTAGGAGAAATTTAGATTTCAGAGTTTTCAGAGTTTTGATAGGACACTTCCAGATGTGAACAGTCTGAGTTCGGATTCAAACTGCCAACCCTTTGGTCATTGGATGACCTGCTCTACCAACTGAATCACAGCCATCTATTCTTTGACATATTTAAAATCTTAAGTTGTTAAATGTTTACTTATTTACTGCTTATTTTAAAAAAAAAAAAAAGCAAATAAGCTGTTATTTCAACAATTTAAACGTCACCACATTTTTTTTTCAATTTGCAGTTTTATTTTCCCAAAACAATAGAAATACATAATTTCTACATGCAAATATTGTTTGCTTAACATACTCTTCCTGTAAAAACTACAACTAAATTTGATTCATTTGAGTCCTTAACAGAAAAATCTTCTCAAATAAACGACTTTGCATTGTATTTTTCACCAAAAGTTTTTTACCTTCCCATTTTACAACTTTTTGCTGTTAATTCTACAGTCATTTTTTTTTTTTACAGTGTGTGAGCATGTTTTTCAGTCGTGACTCAGTCGGGCTTCCACTGTTGATTTCTTGGAAAATAAAAATCCCAGCTGTAATCCACTGTACCTCGCAACAGCATTAGGAGGGAAAGCGAGAGATGAAGATTTAAAAGACCGAAAAAAAGGGAAGTGAGGGAGGTAAAGGTGAGGAACAGAGTCAGAGGAGAATAAGTGAAAAAAGTGAGGAAATGAGATAGAAATGTATAGGCATCAGCATAATTTCACACATCACTGGAAATGAGGCCAATGCGGTACTCTGTGTGTGATATAAATAGCTCTCCTGTGGTAATAATAAGCAGCTAAGAAAAGGTTTCCATACAGGCATTTTGGAAGAAGGGGAAGACATGGCTGCATTTATTATACCTCCACATCAGTACAGGCCATTTTCATCACTCACATCCCACAAAGCAGGCCTCAAAATACACCAGCTCCACAATGGAGAATATGAGGTGTTATCCCACACACGACGTCTTTGTCTCCTTCATCGTGCAGAAAATCCAGGCATATTCTCAGCCTCCCTTTCAGCAGATGCAGCTCTGTGTTTGTGGAGGAGTGTGGACCACAGCTCAGTGGAAAAAACAGAAGCTGTTGTGCTTAGGCCTGACAGGAATAGAAGGAGCGGCCCACACCTCCCTGGAGAAGATGATGGGGTTTTATATGAGACAATAGCACCACCATGTGTCCAATC
>JAPTYR010000016.1:12493561-12508578 GCA_029814505.1 Siphamia roseigaster | reverse complement strand
GCTATCAATCACTTGAGTCGCATGTTTTGATTCCTGGAAGTTACTGTTGGAAGGTTTTCTGTAAAATGTCCGCTGTAACGCCGCCTATAAATGACCAGTACGTGTTCCACCGACGTGAATTTGAACAGCTCTCGACAGAAAACGAGAGAAGATGGCACACTCCTCAACCTGTCCACGGACCACGGACACACACGGCGCCCCATCAGCTCCACCGGGTAAAGCAAAAGTACATTAAACTTACCTGCTAGCTTTAGCCGGTTATTACACTCAGCGGTATGTTAGCTTCGCCGTCCTGTCACGGCTCCACTGGGACCGTCGAGGAAAGGTGGTCTCATGTGTGTGCTAAGCCGGGCATGGTCTTAGTAAAAGAGCTTGTCAGTGTCGGTTTACTAAGACCCTGGGCTTTATTTAACGGGTGTCGGTTTGCGTTATTAGTGTAGCTACTGATGACTAGCATTAGCGAAATTAAACTAATGACATGAAACAAACCACGTCACTAACGATCTTATTCTGAGACGGCAACCTATGCCATACGTATGTGGTAGCATATGATTCATGTAATACTAGGATTACACTTAATTAATTCAGCTCAGTAAGTCATTTCACTTTGTTAAGCGGTGTGTGAAATTGGTCACTATCATTCTTCAACCCCCTCTGCGGATGCACAGCCTTTAGCTGCTATCCGGAGGTCAAAGGTTATGCCCCACTGTGCATTCACAAAGGAAGTTCACAGTGCAAACAGCGAGCATACATGCATATCTTTGTGTATTTCAGAAAGTAGTCACTATAAATAGGCTACCGTTGACTCTTTCAGCAGTGTGTCTTGTTAATATACCTCAGATATTTCATGATTAAATTACTGTGGTAATCATAGTAAGAACCTTAATATTGTCACACACATTAGTAAGCTTTGTGTTTTGTTAAGGCAGTTGTTGTTCACATACTTCTGACTAACAAGTAAAACCACATTTTTAAGTCGTTCTTCAACAATTGTTTGACGCGATTCTGTAAATCTCGCAGTTTGTTTTCAGTGTTATTGTAATTTGCCTTTGTGGAATGAAGTGGGTGGGGTTGTTCCGACCAAAATTTTCAACCACAACCACATAAGAAACCATCATGTTTCTTCACAGTTTTGAAGTGTACCGTAGAGTGCAAACAGACTACAGCATTTTATCACCAGGATCAGTATTTGGGTATATTTACTAGTAAAATAACACATTAAATGGTAGTGCCAGTCACAACAAATTTTATAAGTAAATGAGAGAAGAAATAAAAGATTTGAAAAATTCATTTAAAATATTAACTTTAACCTACTTTCTCCAAAATGTAACCACATCTAATCTGGATCACTGGGAATCTACAAACCCAGCTGGGTATGAATTCAACTGTTTTGCTGCTCGAGTGTTAACAAATTAGTAAACAAAGAAAACGAACCAATGCTAATACCCCTCACTTCCCCTTCGGGAGCAGGGTAAAAATACAGACAAATAAAGAAAAAATTGAAATTGGCAGATAACAATAGCTAATTTCAAAATGAACAGGAACATCTTGGTGTGATGATATGTCATATCCCAGAGCTTGGTTATATTTTAAGTCAAAAATATGAAGTATTTTCACTAGGGCTGTTTGTAAGACCAGTGGTTCTCAACGAGTCTCACATTGAGACCCAAATTTTCCCAGGTTCTAAACCAACTCTATAGAATTCAGACCAAGCAAATATATTTAAAACCAAAATGTAACATCAGCATCTGTTTAGTGTCATAGTGACATTATTTTTATTACACAAAATACACACATAGCCTACTACACTTTCTGAAACCATTGTCCACAGGTTGTGAGGCTCATTCACAAAACTTGTTGTTTTCACTTGATGACTATTTCCACTTACTGATAAGTGGAAATAGTCATCTTTCAGGTAGAACTGGCTTATGTGGTGGTTTCAGTACCTTTTTTTTGTCCTTGTTAGTGAATCTATATTTAACACTCATATTTGCACATCTTTCCTATAAATGACACAGTGTCATCTTTCAGTCAAATGTCTGTTTTTGATACATGTCTTTCAAATGAAGTCTGATATCGGTCAGCATTTAAAGCAGCAAAAATATTATATTATATTTTTAACCATATATAGCTGTGACCTACATTTAATGAGTCTGCAATCAAGATCCATCGTAGATACTGTTAATGAGGGATCTCTCATTGTTGAGTTGGAGGTAAATCATGATGCAGGGAATGGGATTTCAGGCTCTTAGGTTTCCAATTCAGTCATGCCTTGGGTGGTAAACTCCAACTCTCTTATCACTGATGTAATGCAGCAGCACTACTGAAAATGCAGCTTGTAATCAAGATTTCATCAAGTAATCTTGCTTTCTTTTCATTTGACATAGAAGTAACACATGGTTCTCTGAAATGTTATACAGGTTAATTTCAGCTTGTGCAAAAGTGTGTCAAGCATTTCATCAGGTGAATAGAAAGCAAGACAGGTTTTTCCTATTGATCTTAGTCTTAGGTAGAATGTGGTTGAATGTCTAATGATAGTTCATGGTTTGCGTTTAGCTGTATTTTGGTTATGTCAAACAGGCATCAACCTTATCAACAAGACACGATACACATTTCCAAGATACACTTCTTACTGCCTCTTATTTGGCTCTATCCCTTTTCTCTAATACAAAATTACTCAAATGAACACCTATGTTATCTTATTTATACTTATATTAGCAATGTTCTGGTACTTCTCCAATAATTCCACAAAAATAGAAATGCATGAAAAAGTAAAAATGTAAAACAAACACAATTGACAACATTAATTGCAAGCATAACAGATGTGTTTGAAACCTTACTCTTAATCTTGTACTTCTTCTAAACATTATATATAATTGCAAACTACACATATTTCTTTATACTTGGCTTGATTTGAAAATCCACAAAGTTTGTTGAATTGTTCGACTTTCCTCTAGATTTTTGCTGTTCTTTTCAGCTGCTTACCAGTTGGTAAACAGTGATGAAAACACAATGTCTTTATGACTTGACAACGGCAGCATGACGTTAACCTTTTGTTATAACATGCATGTGAGCGAAACACCCTGAGCCTGATGAGGAAAACATGTGCTGTGTGAAAATGGTCTGTAGGCGACAAACAAAGCAGTGCCACTCTGCTGCTGCTTAACACTGATGATTAACATCCTCTACAGTTCTTTTTTTTTTTTTAATTTAAATTTTGGATTTTTTGTTTTGGATTTTGTTACAATATGAACGTAAGGGACATTTGGGATACATTGACCATAAAAAAATCTTTGTGACTAGCAATTGGTTTTAATGTTGAAATAAAAATTGTCAATTTCTCCAATTTATCATGACACTGCTCTTCTTGAGTCTTCAGTCTATAGTGTATGTCAGAACCTGTACAGTTCTGTTCAGTTTTCTGGTGTCTATAAGTGGCACAGACACCTGCATTGATGGCAGCATAATGAGATCATAGGCTCACTGCCACAGGAAATAATAACCCTGTCGATGGAAACAGCCGTAATTGCTGCTGTCTGACCTGTTCTGTGTATGTCATCATTTAAAAGGGATAATTATACCAAGAAGTGTGTTTTTTTTTTGAAGGTCTCCAGTCTATCTGACTAGAAATGATGTGGAAGTAAAATAGAGCTGCATGTATTTTAAGAAACTGGTTGTGACACTACAATTTGAAGCTTGTGCATGTATGAAGGAAAAAAAAATATAATTAAAAAATATATATATATATGTGTGTGTGTGTGTGTGTGTGTGTGTGTGTGTATATGTATTTTTTTTTTCTTAAATTAAATGTTTTTTGCAATCAGGAATCCCATCAAGCTTTCCAGAATGTAAATATTAATTAGAACAGTAATGGTGAATTACTTACAACAGTTGCTTTTCTATAAAACGTTAATAACAAGGTTGGTGAATTTTTCACATCTATTCCTGTAGCAGTTCTATAATTGAGAGGAGGTAAACATTGAAACAACAACCACTATTTACAACTGGTCTTTGAAACTAGTCAGTCGACTTGAGTGGAGTACAATACCACTGCAGTCATCACTTGTTACCATGTAAAATAGTTGAGTCTTAGATCTGTCCATTCAAAGACAGCTTTGGTCGTATCTGCAAAACCAGCCTTTTTAGTCACTGAAACCGCAACATTTTGAAACTGGGTCCTAGAGTAAGTAAATTTGAAAATGACAGTTTTGCGTCTTTATCTGTACAACCAAACTGCAACTTTTCTAAAACAATGGTGTTATAGCCCCACCTGTCTAACCTTTACCCCAGAAGCAAGACACCACTTCAAAACAATTCAACACCAATGATGGAGCACTACAGACTAGTGCTCGTGCTACAACAGCTGTGGAGCTTATTGGAAATATTGAATCCAAATCTTTCATAATAATGAGCAAAAAATAACCATAGCTAACAATATTCACTACATGCTCTTGGATCTACCACAGAGGGGAAATACTGAATCAGACCCGGTAGAACCAAGTAAGCGTTATTCTCCAATTTTTGTGAGAACATTGCAATGCCACATACAGGCCTGGCATTTGGACTACATCATTTTCAGTTGTTTTCAGAGGTTTCATGTGGATTGTTCCTGAAACAACTCTGCTTACAGAACGCTTTTTTGAAAATGACCAAAAAAAAAAGCTCGGATAAGAAAAGATGTGGTTTTGTGTGGATGTGGCTGTAGTGTGTGAATTGTGACCTGAATGGTCTGACCTTGGCTTTAGAGTCAGTACTGGGATCCTGTTAGTCAGTGTAATGTGACACTCTCTTTACAGGGTGACAGCAGCCGACCTCAGCCACGATCCCCGGGCAATGCCAGTGTCCACAGGGCCCACAGAGGTGACCCCACCCACCAGCAGCCCCAGCTGGATGACTGTGAGCGAATGGGGACTCTGTTCGGGATGCTCAACAAGTGTCTACGCGGGATGGGTTTCAGTCAGATGTACTTTGGGGACAAGATAGTGGAACCAGTGGTGATCGTCTTCTTCTGGCTACTGCTCTGGTTCCTTGGCATCCAGGCACTGGGACTGGTGGGAACTCTGTGCATCATCATCATTTATATCCAGAAGTAATCTGAGCTGTTTCTTTTGCTTCCTTCGCTTACACTTGCAAGACTCATTTCATACAAACAAACTGTCTGGATTGAATCTGCAGTGAATGTGTGATTTAAGTCAGGGACATGCGTGGAAAGGTCTGCACCCATATTCTGTTCATGGAGCTTATGTAAAAGATTTCAACTGCCTCTATTGTAATCATATCTGCTCCTCACCGGTAGCCTGGCTCGGTTTATAAAGCTCTTTAGATTGCACATATAGAAACATTCTTCACAATGCAAGTCTAGGGCCTATTTCAGGAAGCAGGTTTACTGAAAACTCAGGTTCGTTTACTCATAACTGAGGGAAACTGAGCTTTTTCAGTTTTGCAACGTATGAACTCTGAGTCTGTTTCAGTGGCAGCTTACTCTGTGAACCTATTCACTGGCAGGTTTTCTTTTCAGAAGTCTGTGTCTGTTCAGGGGTTTCCGTGTCTCTGTGAAGAGAGAGAAACTTTGCATTTTTATGTAATTTTAGACTTGCAGTAATACTGGGAAATGTACGGGTTGACAACATTTAGTATGCAGATCTTTGAAACATCACAAATCTAGAATAATCCACATGGTCTCAATATGAACCATCAGGATTCTGTTTGGAAAAGGAAGTGATGTAACAGTTGTTGATGTATCTATTTATTTATTTTTGTCTTTTTTTGGGTTTTTTGCAGACCAAATTAAACTTGTTTACATTCTGCAAGTGGTTCATGAAATAAACCCATTATTAATCCATATGCCATTCCAGTTTTACAAATGATGCAGGACCCCTAAATGCAGCTAGTTTCCACAAATTAACCCCCCCCCTGTTCTGTTCTAGTCTTCATTATATCCCTAAATAGTTTCAGGGGTGTTCTTTTTTTTTTTTGGTCCTATCCCCACTGGATATCCTTCGTGTTAACGTGATAACTTGAAAAATATTGGGTTTAGAAATTCCATATTTTCTGTATCTATGAATATCATGGAAAGTAACAACTGATTCGATTTTTGGATGTTTTACCATTTTTAGATTACCCACAAGGGGGCAGTCAAAAGTTTAAAATCACTAAACACTCGTTCATATCTCCGGAACAATTTGTCTGATTAACTTCAATTCAAGTGCAAATGAAAGACCTAGAGATGCCTCACATCATAACATCACTAAAGATTGGGGGTGTTCCAGGATATACCCTTAGCCATCACTTCCAATGGTGTAAGTCTACTTCTAGGATGGTATCCTATCTTTTCTGTCTTGAGTTGAAGAGATGTTGTTTTTCATGAGTCAGGGTTCCCTGGCCTTTTGCCTCATTTCCTCATTCATATAGAACATATCACACTTAATCTAAACATGTGATTAGAGATTAGATTAGGTGAGAGGTCACATTCAGGTAGTTTTTTTTATTGTTTTGTCACTCAGGTAAAAACCAAATGTTCTGATGTGCTGCTGTGATTAATTTAAACCTGTGACCTTGCATTCTGGTTTCGTTTTTTGGTTTTGTTTTTTTTTTTTAGTCACAACAGTCGATGTAGACCCATACTGTTGCTAATCCTAGCATGAATCTCTTTTTGAACCAAATAATTAAAAAAAATATACTAAGACATATTGTTAGCAAATTTAGAGGTTGACCTACTACAGAAGATATATAAAGAAAACCCTAATACAAATACCCCCAGACCTTTAGGTTTTTAGAGAAGTTGAAATGGTAACTGTCAAAATGAACATCAAGTCAAAGTATGAAGTCAAAATAATACAATCAAAATGTACTAAAAATTGTAAAAGGGAGCAGATTTTCATGTGTAAACTGCTGTTTTTCCTCTCATTTATTCTTGTCCTAACATTGGTCCAGACTTCTGCTGCTAAAGGTAGAACATTAATTTGATCTGTTGGATCATTTTAACAGCAGTAGCTTTAATATGTTTACGGTGACACTTCATGCTGGTAATCAGACTAAAGTGGTGGCCAAACGTACATTCAGTGTTCGCAAAATGTACATTTAGCCGCGCAATCATTTGATGCATATGGCTTTACAGGTCTATTGACCTAAACCTAAATGTACTATGACCTCTTCATGACATGTAGGGTCTTTTTCCATTCACATATGCTGTATTTATTTTGGATCTACTTTTAGGTTGGCTGGTTTAGATTTGGAACCACCAATACCACAAGCTTAGTATTTCATGAAGATAACATGATTGACAAAAACATGATTGAAAAGTATGTACAACCTACATATAGTAAGGAAAGTCAAATTTTATCCAAGTTTTTTTTTTTTCCAATTCAAGTGGAATTTTAATTTATTGAAATAATTTTGATCTATTGCCTAACCATGTATATATTACAATAATAAAAAAAAAAACAGGTTGCACTTTCAATTTTCAATGACAACAAAATAATTGCTCTAACTGTTCCGATTAAGGAGATTTTTAGGGTTTTATAAAATAAAGAGCTGTATATCTGTCTAAATTAGTAAATATAAAAATATATTGTTTCATGCCCCTGTGGAAAAATGCCAACATACTGTGGTTATGGGAGTTTTGTTTCCTCTGTGATGAGTCAAAGTTGATAACTAATCTAATGCTACTAGTATTCTGTAAGGACCCCCTGCCTGTCTGAGAACACCTTTATAATGTCATGGGTCCCATGGAGGTGCAGTTTCACTCCATATCAGTATCCTGAAATAAAAGTATAATATTTCATGCCAAAAACTATTATGCACTTAACAGTTCCAACAGAAAAGGGAACATACTCAGAGATGAACTAACCCAGAGGTTGACTCAGACTTTTCACCTGCTTCCTGAATGGGGGCCCACGATGTTACCCTCATTCTGAATTAACAGATGAGACTGAAACGAAACCACCAGATGAATGGACATTTTATACCCTTTATACTTAATGCAAAAACATTTCCTGACAATGTAGCACTTATGATACGATGTCGTTTACAAGTCAGGCTGCACATGTTCGACTCTGAAAAACAGGCAGAAGCTTTTGCACATGGCCTGTTGTTCTGAAAAGATGAGCCGCTGATGAAGGCAATGTTATTTCACCTGCTGACAAAGCTCGTTCCTCCATTAGTATCTTATTCTTTATTGTGAAACACTGGTTGTTAACAAAGACACCGGTTCATCTTGTTTCATATCTGACACTGTGGGTGCGTCTTCTCTTCAATTTGCTTGATTTTTTTGATTTATCCCCCCCCCCATTTTCTTGTCTGGAGTCTCAGGTTGTTTTCTTTAAACATATGTCTCTTCTGCTGTACGTTTTGCTGACAGATTCTCTGAATGTGTTGCTACTGAATATCAAACGTTAATGCAGGGAAAACATTGTCTCTGATGTTTGATTTAATGGATTCATGCTGCATTTGTCTGTCTCTTCAGAAATCAGTAATTAGAAACATGATGGTATTTGCACTGAGAGTTGTATACAATTTATGATTAAAAGTGAGCCTTCCTAAATTCATTGTTTGACCTGTCTGCATTTTTATGTGTGCACATACTTCACACAGCCCGTGTGTGTGTGTGTGTGTGTGTGTGTGTGTGTGTGTGTGTGTGTGTGATTATCACACACATGTGACATTCTACACATTGCTGTGGTGTTCAGTCATACCATCTAATCCAGTGTTTTTCAGCCTGTTGGTCAGGACTCCATGAGGGGTTGCCTGGAATTTCTAGTAACTGATGGGGGGGGTGTCAGGCACAACAAACCCCGCCCCCTCAAACATTTTACCTGATTTTTCCCTATCTCATCATTATGGAAACACTTTTTTTAGTGACTGTGACCTTTGACCTGCAGTCACCAAAATTCAATGGGATATATTCTGGACCACCTCGCACCTTTCCTGAAAATTTCATGGAAAATAGTTTTTACATAAAATTACTTACAAGCAGATAAAACAAAAAACCCAAACAACCAAAACATTACCCCTCTCCCTTTTCGGGGTCAGGGTAGTGAAAACTTGATAAGAAAAAAAATATATGGTGAGTTAAGAGAGAAAATCTCAATGCATGACAAAGCACTGCGGTACTGTTTATCTGTCAAATGTTCATTGGGGTCAGTTTCTTTTTTTTTTTTTTTCAGAGCACAATCTCACATTCTTAGTCATTTACATCATGTACTTTGTTCATTTATTTTCAACATTGTAGAACTCAATTGGTTTACCATAGTAATCCTTGGGAGAGTGTGCTTTTAATTACTCTCACACAAACGCATACGCACCCACACATCCACACGCATACACAAAACAAAGCTGGTTCCCATTCTATCTATACCCATAGACTATCACACTATCTCAAATATTATAAATATATAAAATATTTGAGGAAAAAGTCCTTTTTTTTTCTATTTCTTGTTGGCATGAAAAAACTAAATTCTTAACAGTTTCAACATGTCATGCCTTGGATGCCAGAAGTGCGACATTGACTTATGTAAGAATGATTCTCAATTAATATATTACAAATGCATGGGATGTCCAAAAAACCCCATTTTTCCACTACTGCATTAATATATTAACCATCACAGAAACTTAAAATGATTTTAGTTGTTACCAATGCTGTTAATTTCGGATGGTTTTGACCAAATTTGTACATTATGTTCTCTTTCAGACTTTAGAAGTGCTTGTCCTCTAGCCTCAGCATTAACTCATGACAGCAGTGTTGACTTTATGGCGCTCATAAATACCCGAGGTTTGACATCATGATACTGAACTGAAATTAAGCAGACAGATTATTCAGATTGTTATATTACCATTGTAAAATATTTGTTTATTTAACACTTGGTGTGGGAAGCAAATGCTGAACATCAATTACACTATAACTTGCAAGCATTTGTATTTTTACATCTGCATATACATCATCTCATGGCATAAAAAAAACAAACTGATGTGGACTACTTGTCCTGCTTATCTTCAGTTAGTGAGCCCGTTAACTCAGTGTGTGAAGCACGTGTGTCACACAAACGGTACATTTCTGGTGAGCTTTAATGTTGTTCAGTCAGAAAAGTCAAGATTTTGAAGTTCACTACATGAAGTTGGTTTCCTAACAATATTCATGTTGCTGTGCATGAAACAATGCCTGAAATCAGCAGGGATGTCTTTATCGGTGTTAAGAAATTTAGGTCTTTCTCTGGAAAACTCTGACAAATCTGGATGTTTGAAGGAATCCCGACGACACTTAACTATTTACATGAAGGTGTGTGACTGCAGCCATGTTCAGATCCTGACATTAACGTGTTCAGAAATGGGTTATATCTGAGGTTCCAATTAACCAGGTGACCAACTGAGGTGCATTTAAAGATGTACTTAGTTTGTTCATAGAGAATATAGTGCAAAAACACAATGTCAGGTTCGAACTCACCACAACATCAATCCAAGATTTACAACAACTGTATAACTGAACAATTATACAAAATCAATAATAAAAAAAAAAAACCAACAACAAATAAATATGAGAAGTAGATCAGGCACAAAGAGCAAATACAGTCAGTTTCCAGCATCTGCACTGACAAATGAAAAGGTTTAATGGTTACACAGTGCAACCATCGTTTCAGGACTAAATGATCAGTTTGTGACTTGGAATTGAAAATCCAACCGCTGCTGAGAACACATGAAACAATAATGTGGATGCTTGGAGTCTCACCACTCTTTACCAGCTACAGAATGGGTAGTTTTTAAAGGAGAGCATGGTGTGATGTAAATAAGATGGCTTTGACGGGTCCTGACCCAGACTCATCCACGTGAACTGGTTTGATTGTCAAGTAGAATCTCTCATGCTGCTGATTCAGGACCAGTGGTTGGATTTGACACATAACATGAAGCTGTATACAGTGTGTGGGGAGGCTGCTCAGTGGCCATTGCCGCCTTCGGACAGGATGCGGCTGGGCTCGGTGAACTTGGCCGGTGCGATGTAAAAGAGGGCGGGGCCGGGCACCAAGGCCAGCAGCGGCAGGTCCTGCTCCAGCTTGTCCAGTCGGGAGATGGAGATGATTCCGTAAGCGTGAAGCAGCCAGTGGCTGAACAACACAACCAGACGCTTCTTCTTCGCCACCAGGTTCTTAAAAGACTGATAAAAGAGGAGGATACAGGTTGGTATTCAGACATCAATAAACACACACTTATTGACATGAATTTTCAAACAGTTGAGACAAATAACAAGGGCTGAACCTTCAAATTAAATTAATTATACTACGGTTCCATAATGTGTCCTTGTGACTTTTTTCCCTGTTTTATGTTGGTCCTGACAACATATAAAAACAAATATTCCAGTCCCAATACTATTTCTACTACTTTTCTCGGATTAAAAAATGCCTGACTAAACAGTGAGAATTTCTATCCATCTTTAAACTTGTAACTTCCCTTTATTTACAAAATTGCTAAAATACATTGAGCTCTTACTTAAAAAGTGAGTGAAATGGAAAAAGAACAGTAGAAAACAAAGTAACTACTAATGAGAATACCTAATAAAATTAAGTTTTTGCAGCATGATCTCTAATGATTACTGCCTTTTTATTTTGAAAGATAGACACAGCATTGGTCAACTTCTCTGGATCAGACAAGATTAAAAAAAAGATATAACAGAGAAGATGAGGTCCCAATGTTAAATGTCATTTCATTGTAACTTCACGACATTTCATGAAATTCTGAAGCGGCAGTGCTAAAAACAAGTTTAAAACAAAAATCATGTGACATGACCTGAATCACTGTTAAGGAGAAACACATGTTCAAGGGACTGGTATGGAATGGAGGTGTCCCCTCAAGATATAATACAAGAAAATCTAACACATAGACACAAACAATCCCATAAGTGTGTGTGTTGTTACCTGTATCTCAGACGCAGACATGTAAACAGCCAGTGTAACCAGAGACAGGACCAGTATAATGTAGGGAAACGCATAATCTGAAAGACACAATCACAGACTTATCTAAGCATAAAGGACTAATGCTCTTGCCCTTGGAAAGTCTCGCCCATGAGCTGAGCGCTCAGGAGGCCACAGCTCGTCCTCTTCTTGCCACTGACCCACATGATACTTACAGAGCAGTCCTCCTCCCACAGCCTGCAGCACTGTGAGGATGGGGAAGAAGTATAGGGCGGCATAGATGCTCTTGAAGCGATCTGATTTGCCTAAACCACAGGCAATCTTCTTGACCAGCAGCGGACGCAGCAACATCATCAGCACCAGACAGAAGGCGTAGTAGATCAACACGATGGTGTAGCTGTGGAACAGACAAAAATAGAACTAATGTCCCTGTATCTCACCAGCAAGTTCCATCAAGAATCAATAAGAAGTTGAATATCCGAGGTTATCAGGCTCTGTCTCTGTTAGTCCTGTGGTCTTGATGCAGAGAAGTGGGTGATACTTGCACTGGAGGAGAACTCAACAAATGAAATTCAAGTTTATATTTGACTTCCTATCAGTATTCAATAGTAACTGTATTCACGTCTCTAACCATTTCCACGTTATAACCCATTAAAATGCGGCTTATTATAAGAAAAGTCAATTTTTCAATATTTCAAAAAAATCTAAATTTCTCATAACTGAACAGATTGTAGACAATGCCCCCTCAAGGAAACTACAAATAAAATTTGAAATGAATCTGACCAGTGGTTTCATCAGACACAATACTCTAGAAAATGTAAATATTAAATCATATAGGGTAACAAGAATGGCTTTATAAATACAATGTAAGAAAAATAAGGTAGAAACAAAGAAATGTTTAATTGTATTTAAAAAGTCTCCATTTTGGTCAAAGATGGTTTCATGATTCAGCTGAACAATTACATACACATTTACGGTCTTTGTACATTCATTCATTTATTTATTACTAGTCAACTAAATTTTACAGTTATAATGATGTTCCTACCTCAGTTAGTGAGGTAAGCTGACTAAAAAGCAAACACCTCCATTTGTTTTTATTTCCATTTTCATCCATTAACTAGAAAAGCACTCGGAGCGCGCAGACCTCCGCCAAGCATTGCTATTCCCCATTGACCACAATGTTAACGGAAACTTCAAAGTGATCCAGAATCTCTTCCAGATCTTCACCAAAATCTAATCATTTTAAGGTCTCCCCATTTCCGACCTTCCCTGAAAATTTCATGAAAATCCGTCCATTAGTTTTCGAATTATTTTGGTAACAGTCAAACAAATAAACAAACCAACGCCGGCAAAAACATAACCTCCTGGCGGAGGTAATAACCAAGTCAAATATATGTGTCAACCAGACAAACTGGGATCGGACCTGTTCAGTGACACAACCTACACACTCACGGTTTCATTCATGAATGCACAGGTCAGTAAAAAAAAAACCCTCTGCGTTCACAAATGCTCAGTTAGTGCCCTGGTACTTACAGTGGGTAGACAGCCTCCTGGGTACAATGTAATGTGTTGATGTAATCTGGGCTGGGGTTGTACAGCATGGTGTACCAGTCTGACAGCATCTGGACTCTGCATGAACGGATACTGAAGTTTCCAGCAGGCTCAGTGACCAACAGGGTGACCACAGCGGACACACTGCACTCCACCATGGCAGTGATATGCTGCAGCAGAGCACTGGAGCTGAAGGGAGGAGGATGTGATATGGGAATGCAGGACATATAGGCAGTTAGTCTGTTGTTTCGTTGTAAAATATTGCACCAATATTAATTCAGGTTTCAAACTAAGGCCACGTAACCAATTATTATTTTTCTTTTCACTATAACAATAACTCCAAGTGTACTGAGCTTAAATTTGACAGTTTTTTTTTATAAGCTATAAGAAAAAGTGTCCTTATGAAAATCCATATAGTTTGTCATGAATGGACTGTAAATTATCCTCTAAAAGTAAACTGTCCTCACCTTTTCTTTCCAGAGTACCACTCAATGAAGAACCAATGCAACACTAGGGGCAACATGGCCATGAAGCCCAGATAAAGCCAGTCATAGAGCTCAGGGGACTCAGTGCAGCGTTCACACACCTTCTGCAGGTTGGCCCTTTCTCCACGAGGACAGACCTGGCAGACAAG
Organism: Siphamia roseigaster; assembly: GCA_029814505.1. Taxonomy (NCBI): domain Eukaryota; kingdom Metazoa; phylum Chordata; class Actinopteri; order Kurtiformes; family Apogonidae; genus Siphamia; species Siphamia roseigaster. The sequence goes on along the minus strand of JAPTYR010000016.1, from coordinate 12,494,496 downwards.
AGATGAAGGGGTTAGAGAAGCTGAGCCTCGACTACCTATGGATGCTGCTAATAAGGTCAAGAATGTGAAAAGTCTGATATAGGTGTATAGCTAGATGGAGATGTAATGTCTCATTATACTCACTCCACACTCTCCCTCCACTGATTCATTGACCATGATCCGGCCACAGTACTTTCCTGGACACGTAGAGCTCATAGCCACGGCTGTAGGAGATACAACCAACCCAAGTTAACATCAAGTATACATTTAATTTTCAATATGAAATTATATACTCTCTTTAAGCATTAAAATGTCTTTATTTTTATGGCATGATCATATATATTATTTTTAAAAGATAGCAGAAACACTATCAAAGATCTCTGTCCAAAAGAAAGCAGAAACCTCAGACTCCTAGACCACCACCCAGGTGGGCGAGGATTTAAAAAAAATATATATATAGATAATACTCAAAAGGTACTGTCTTCTCCACTAATTAAGGAATTGCACGTGAGACATGTGTTGTGGAGTTTAACTGGAAGTATCCCCAGTGTACATTGTCGTGACTTTACATTCTATAAACATCTATATATCAAGAGCAAAGACTAGTTCTGACGTAAACCCCTAAGAATGTTAAACAAAATTACATTCACTACTCGCTGTTGAAGCTCTCGTCTATATAGTGTTTTTTAGCGAACCGAAAATGTCTTTATTTGCAACGGTAACACTTTTAGCTAGTAGTGTTGCTTGTTAGCTCACTTCTTAGTACACGTATCCCCGTGTTTATAGCTTCGTAGTTAAAGTATTAAAAACTTTCATAGTTAAACGTACATCTGGTTTATTTTCCAATTTAGTGTAAAGTTAAAGGGCAGCGCAGAGCTTTTCATTGGGAGCCTTCGCTTTGCTAAGCTAAGTATGGCTAAATTAGCTACTAAACCAACACTATTATTTCGTTTGTT
>JAPTYR010000016.1:12397126-12407812 GCA_029814505.1 Siphamia roseigaster | reverse complement strand
TTAATTGGCACAATGGGCAAAATCATTACTGACCTGGTTGTGGGATCTAAGTGGTTAAATGAGTGTGTGTGAGAGAGAGTGGCATGTTGCAGCAGAGCAGACAGGAACACCAGGTGCTGACGACCACAGAACTGTGATTGTTCCAGAAGCTTCTCCAACAACAAGTCAGGGCAGATGCTGCAGATGACAGAGCGAACCGGGGGCACAGTGACAGACTTCAGCCCACGTCAGGACCAGCTGCAGCATCTGCACCGACAGCGCAGCGCACAAGCTGTGCTGTTCAGCTCCACACAGGCACAACCCAGCACCGCAACCAGCACCGCAACCAGCACCGCAGTCCACATACCAGTACCGCAACCAGCACCGTTGCCAGCACCACAGTCCACACACCAGTACCGCAACCAGCACCGTTGCCAGCACCACAGTCCACATACCAGCACCGCAACCAGCACCGCAACCACTGCAGTCCACATACCAGCACCGCAACCAGCACCGCAACCTGCACCGCAACCAGCACCGCAACCTGCACCGCAACCAGCACCGCAGTCCACACACCAGCACCACAGTCCACACACCAGCACCGCAACCAGCACCGCAGTCCACACACCAGCACCGCAACCAGCACCGTTACCAGCACCGCCACCAGCACCGTTACCAGCACCGTTACCAGCACCGTTACCAGCACCGCAACCAGCACCGCAACCAGCACAGCAGTCCACACACCAGCACCGCAACCAGCACCGTTACCAGCACCGCAACCAGTACCGTTACCAGCATCGTCACCAGCACCGCAACCAGCACCGTTACCAGCACCGCAGTCCACACACCAGCACCATTACCAGCACCGCAACCAGCACTGCAGTCCACACACCAGCACCGCAACCAGCACCATTACCAACACCGTTACCAACACCGTTACCAGCACAGCCACCAGCGCCGTAACCAACACCGTTACCAGCACCGTTACCAGCACAGCCACCAGCGCCGTAACCAGCGCCACAACCAGCACCGCAGCCACAAAACCACAACCTGTGGTTCTAATGGAGGTCCACTTTAGAAGGAACCCTGGATTTACTTACTGTTGTTATTACTGTTATTATTACTGTTATTACTGTTGTTATTACTGTTATTATTACTGTTGTTATTACTGTTATTACTGTATATTCTATAACAACTACCCTTAATACTTTAACTGACTTAAAACTGTGTTCCTACTGTTCAAATACTGTCTTTTTTATTGGTCTTATTGATTATTTTTGCATTTTTTTGTGTCTTTTATGTTGTCTTTTATGTTGTTATATCTTTTACAGTAAATTATTGTTGTCAAATGTTGTTTTTTACACTTTCTCTCTGCTTCTATCATGGTTCTACTGGAGGTCAACATTAGAAAATCTACCATAAAAACCATGTATTTCCTTTAATTACACTGTTAATATTAGTATAGTTTCCACAATATGACCCTTAATACTTTAACTGACTTAAAACTATATTCTGACTGTTCAAATACTGTCTTTTTTTTATTTTGTTGTGTCTTTTAGGTGGTGTTTGTAATGTTACATGTTTTTCCTTATTGCATCTTGCAATATCTTATCTTTAATGTTCCAAATCTTGTCTTTTACATTATTTCTCTCAAGGTCCTACTGGAGGTCAACACTTAGAAAATCTACCACAGAAACTCTGTATATACTATAATTAAACTGTTATTATTACTTTATATTCCAATTTACCATTTGATAACATGGTCCTTAATAGTGAACTGACTTAAAAGTATGTTCCTACTGTTAAAATTCTGTCTTTTTTCATTCTTAATAATATGTTTTTTTGTTGTTGTTGTTGTTTATTTTGGGGGTTTTTTTGTGCATTTGTTTGTTTTTGTTTTGTTTTTTTGCATTTTGTTGTCTTATGTTGTGTTTGAATTACTTTTAAATTATTGTGTCTGGCTATACCTTGTCTTAAATATTGCATTTATTTATTTTTTTTACCTCTCTCTGCTTCTATCATGGTTCTAATGCACGTCAATATTAGAAAATCGATCACATAAACCATATATTTACTTTAATTTGACTGTTATTATTCCACTTTATCATTTGGCAACATGACCCTTCATTGTTAAATTTACTTAAAACAATGTTTCTATTGTTAAAAGGTACTATCTTTTTTTAATTTATGTTTTTTATTATTATTGTTATTATTATTATTATTATTATTATTATGTCTTTCAGCTTATGTTTGTGTTATTTTCTTATTTTGTCTTGCTATATTTTGTCTTTAATCTTCCAAATGTTGTCTTTTATGTCTCATCTTTGTTTTTTTCATGGTTCTACTGGAGGTCAACATTTAGAAAATCTACCACATAAACTACGTATTTACTTTAATTAGACTGTTATTACTGTATATTTTATTTTAACATTGGTTTCCATGACTTCTACATTTTAATGACAATCATTTATTTTATGTTGCAGTTTGGATTTGTTTTTTTACATCTTTTATTTTAGTTTGTCTTAAAACTCTCTTCTTACTGTCCAAACACTCTTTTTTTATTTTATTTTTTACATTCTTCTTGTGTTTTTGTGTTTTCTATTTTGTTTTTTTCTCAAATGCCTTTTAAACTTTCTTTCGACTGTTCACATGCTGTCTCTGAAACGTCTTTTTTAAATTATTTTTTGTGTATTTTTGTCATATCTTTTATGACATTTTAATTTCATTGTGTTTTTAACTTGTGTTTGTTTTGATCCATTTTTAAAATGTATTTATTTGGTCGTCACGCATTTTCCATCATTGCTGTTACGCTGCTTTTTTGTTTTGATTATTATTTCAGTTTCACTTCAATCTTGCACATGTTGTCATCTCTTCTCTACCTCTAACATGATCTTACTGATGGTCGACATGTAATTTCAAAATCATATTTATTTTTTTGCATTTGGATTCTGAATCTGAATCATCTGTTTACATCGAATTCAACATAAATCACTTTTCTTAGAGCCCTGGAAAATAAATGCCCCAGGTGTTAATTAAGAACAGAATAAATACATGACAGCTGACAAAAACAGTTTCACATTTTCAGACAAAAAAAACTGTGATTGAAATAAAAGCAGCTCCAGTTTGTTTTTACTGAGCTTCTACTGCCCTCTAGTGGCTGTTGTTTGCTACTGCAGCACAACAAATTAATCATGTTTTCACTTTAAATAAATATATGTATAAATATATACAAATATGTTTGAAAATGAGTTAGTTTGTCACTTATGCAACTGATGGTTATATTCCAGATGGCATCATTAAATGAATAAAATGTATTTTCCATAGTTTAGGACTTTATTTTCTCCGACAGAGGGACTGGTCTCGAGTAGATTCATTAAAAAAAAATAAATAAATAAATCTGATTAATTAAACTGTATTCCCTCACTTTAACCTGAAGAACCAATGGAAAAAATAAGGCATCATATGTATAAAATGTATTTTCCTTTTCTTCAACTATGGGACTATTTTTTTTTTTTTTTTAGTTTTTTTTTTTCTTTTTTCTGAATAACTTTGTGCAGAATTGACCCATATTTACACTCACATGTGCAGGAGTGATGAAAATACTAAAATCTGCATTTTAGATGGTATCATTAAATATATAAAATGTATTTTCCTGAGTTTAAGACGTGATTTTCCTCAACGAAGGAACTAATCTTGATAGTTTTTTTTTCTTTTCTTATTTTTAACTTCTGCAGAATCTAACTATTCCTTCACTTAAATATGCAGGACCAATTTAAAAAAATAAAATAAAATAAAAATTAAGGCCTGCATCAGAGATGGCATCATTAATTGTACAAAAAATTATTTTCCTTAGTTTAAGACTAGATTTTTCTCAACAAAAGAACTAATCTTGATAAATGTGTTACTTTTACTGTAGAATTTATCTGTATTTCCTCACATAAATCTGCAACATCTATGAAAAAACTAAGGCCGACATTAAAGATGGCATCTGTAATTGTGTAAATATTTTTCCTTAACTTAGAACTTGATTTTCTTCAAATAAGGGATTATTTTCAATCAGATGTTTATTTTTTTATTTTTCCCTGCAGGATGGACAAACTATAATCTGCATTTGGGACGGGCGGCAACATTAAAAGTATAATGAAACTTTTGTTCATGTGCAATAGATGTTTGTTTCTGGATAATTGTGCAGAATTAAAAGAAATCTCTACCTCATACCTACAGCAGTTATGGAAAACCTGTGTTCCAGATGCCATTATTAATTGAATAAAATATATTTTCTTGAGTTTAATATTAGATTTTCTTCAACTAAGGAAACTATCTTGATAAATGTGTTACTTTTATTGCAGAATTTAACTGTATTTCCTCACTTAGTCCTTTAATTCCTGAGACTTTAGCAGTTCCATTGGGGAAAAAAAGAATAAAATAAGCAACAAAATGAACAAAAACAGCCAAAGCAATGAATAAAACCAACAAAAAACAATAATAAACCAACAAAATAATAAGTAACGTGAACAAAGTAAGAAATTTTCATGGTCAGTGAATCTAAAAATGGAGACTAAATAATTGTAGGATTGTTATTTTAGGTTTTAACCCTAAAACAGTCACTGGGTCGTTCATGACCAGTAAATTAAATGTAGGAAAATAGCTGCTTTTCACTGAAAAAAATAAAAATAAATAAAAATAAAATAAAATATATAGAGGATTCAAATTATATATGGTGTTAAATCACTTAAAAATGTTATATATGGATAAAAATTCATTTAACTTTTGACAAATTCCCCCTGGGTCTCAAAGGGTTAAATGGATAACTATTAAAGGCTTTATTGAATTAACATTTAGCCAATACTACACATAGTAAAATGTAATTATTAATATTGGTTGTAATCTGTTGCCTCATTTTTATTAAGTAGATATGGTGTATTTTTTCTTACAGTATTGGCTTTATTGGTTTTACTGTATTCTCAGCCAAGTGACCTGGAAATATTTAAATATTTTGTTGTGGTGTTGTTTGTCAAGTTCTGTGAAGAATAATTTAACTGTATAACTTTTTGATGTTACTTTTCTCCTTTCGAATTCTTATTGTGACTTTTATATGATTTTCTTTTATGATTTATGCCAGTCTTTTTAGTGCAGGGGCTCATACAGCCTAATATGATATAAAGTGGGCCAGACCAGAAAAATAATAATAAAAAATAATATAAATACTTGGATCTAAGTTTATTTTGTGTTTTTGAGTGAATAAAATCAAAACTCCATAATGAAAATGTTTATATGAACAAACTGTACTTGAAAATAACATGAACCTGTAAATTCTTGAGGAAAATAAGTGCAATGTTTGCAATATTATGGTTTAGTTTATCATCTATACATGTGCATCACAATTTACAGATCACAGTGGATCTACAAATACATATAACATTTAGCAACAGGGAGAATATTGGTAAAATTCCACATATACTGTATTTCAGTTTAGCTTTTCTTTTTAAGTTAGTCTTTTTTGCACTTCTTTTTAGACTAAAACCAAAAGGAAAGTTTGTGGTTTTCATTATTTATAGGTTGATACTATTTTACTGGACTTATCCACTTTTGGTTGAATTGACCTAAAATGATTTAAATTTCCTTGACTGTTAATATCTTCAGTGTAATTTTTGTATTTAACAGATTCCTCCCACAGGCCAGACTGGACCCTTTGGGGGGGGGGCTGGTTTTGGCCCCCAGGCTGCATGTTTGATTTCTGCATTATTTTCATCTTTTTTGCGTGTTTTATCATTTCTTTTGTTATGTCTTTTACTAAATGTACATGTTATTTTATTGTTATATCTCTTATGTTGTTTTTATCTTACGTCTTTTGCATAATTCTTTCCCTTGTTGCATTTTAATAGCACAGATAATAACCAGCCACTTAGGACCACTTTATGAACATCAAAAAGAAGCAATAATTTTGCCCCTTTTTTGTTTTAAATTATCAATATTGACTGATATGAAAGTTTTTAACATGGTAACATATTTATCCATATTGCATGACTCTAACTCTAGGTCACCTACAGTTTTTCAAAGCTCCGCATTTGAAGTTTGTTTTTTATTATAAAAACCCAAACACCCACTGGTGAACTAAAAACATCTACTGATCTAAAATGTTTAATACCAGTTGATCCACTAATCTTATCGATACATGTAAATAATTGGTATAAAACACAGTCTATCGTCTTTTCATAGTCATCAGATAGGACCCATTTGAACATCCAGAGGCTCCATAGTTACCATGGAAACACCGTCATCTTCTGCAGCATTGATTCATCATGGAGTTTGATACATGACAGTGGAAGGACACACTGGGTTTATGTTCAATTAATGATATATTTGATTAAAAAGTCACTTTTATTAAATTTTTCTCTATTTTGAAACAAAAACGTTTGAATTTACTCTGAGCTTTGATTAACATCTACATTATCTGTGAATTAAACATGGGAAAATAGATGAAAAAAACATTCATTGAAAAAAAAAACACAAAAAGCAGCAGATTATATTGCAATAAATGTCGATAAATCACTTTAGAAAAGGATAAAAAAGAGAAAAAAACATGTAGGAATTCTTATGAAAGTCCAACTGGGTAAGACATATTATCCACATAACATTAAAGGTAAATTCCAAGTGTGTATCTGTGGAAATTTAAGATTAATACTTCATAACAGTCCTGGACAGTTTCTTTACAGCTGTGAAATTTGTGAAAAGGGCTGAAATTGTTCATTCATTCATTATATTTATTGTGTTTTATTATGTTTAGGGAAAGATAAAACTAATGTGTGGATACACAGCATAACGTCAGAAGTTAATGCTTGTTTGCTGTCAGTTTGAGCTACAATATCAAACAACCTAAAAAGAGAATATTTATGGTGTAGTATTTTGCAGTTTTTTTTATCCTCCTGAGCTCAAACTGATGAACTCGAACACAAATAAATTCTGATTTCATGAAAAGCTGTATCTGTCTGAAATAAACCAAAGCTGTCATCTCGAATCGAATTAATCTTTATTCACTTTTCCAAATATAGATGCATTTCAGAAGTTTGTTTGCTCCATCAGGGAGTTTTTGATGGATTTAGAACTACAGGCTATGCTTTTATGGACACTTGAGGATGAGAATTCCCCTATTTTTGAACAGAGGTGATCATATAGTTTCATAGAGATGGATAATTGTTAATCCATTAAGACCCAAACAGACCAAAATCATCTCCTGATCTAAATTGTTTAATACCTGTTGATCCATTCCTCCTACCAATACATATAAATAATCGGCGTAAAATACAGTTTGTCGTCTTTTCATGGTCATTAGATATGACCCATTTGGATGTTCACAGACTCTGTAGTTACCATGGAAACACTGTCATCTTCTACAACGGGTCTAAAAACATTCAACACATTCAGCCCAATATGATCTCAAATGGGCCAGACCAGTAAAGTAATAGTGACGAAAGTAAAATTACATTATAGTAATGTTTACATCTACATTTCCTTAAAAAATCGAAATAACATGAACAACTTGAAAAGTGAGGAAAAACAAGTGCAGTTTCAACAATATTCTGCCTCAGTTCATCACTTTATCATTTACACATGTGCATTACAACTTACATTATAATTACAAATACATACAAACATTTAGTAACAGGCAGAATATTGGTAAAGTCACACTTACTTAACTTAAAGGATTTCAGGTTATTCACATATTTGTTCATGTTATTCACATTTTTTGTAAAAGAATAGTTTGTTAATATCAAGATTTTCATGTGATTTTACTTTTTTTTTAAACATTAAAACCAGATAAAATCTGCAGATTTCATTATTTATTATGTTTAAGTTATAATGATCATATTTTACTGGTTTAAGGCAACTGAAATCTAATTGTTCTGTATGTGGAACCTGAATTAAAATTATTTTTACTTTATTGATTGATAATATCTTCGACCTAATTAGATTTACGGGCCGGATTGGACCCTTTGGTGAGCCAGATTTGGCCCCCGAGCCTTATGTTTGACACCTGTGTTCTACAACATTAATACACCAGTAAAACCAGTGGAGCTGGATCAATGATAGTGGATAGAGATGGTTGGTTTATGTTCAGTTTATGATGCAAAAGTCACTGTTTCTTTAGTTTTCTCTGTTTCTAATACCATAACCCTCAACTTCAATCTGAGCTTGATCACTGATCTACATGATAAGTGAATTAAATGGAGGAAAATACCTCATTTTTAATCAAATAATGCAAAATACAGAGGATAATATTATAATAAAAGGTGTTAAATCACTTAAGAAAGGCTACATAGACAGAAAAATAATTGCCATAAAGGTCGCATAAAAGTGTAATTTCTGACTTTTACAGTTTGATTTTTTTCCCCATTCCTGTTGTTTTTAAGACCAGAGCTGCTTCCCCGTCCACCCTCGGCGTTCTCTGGTTCCCCTCTTTATGATGTCCTTACAATTTTAATAGGAGACAGATGTGGACTGCAGACCTGACAGTCCAGTACCAGTACTCTGATTAAGAAGACACACTGTTGGACCTGGTGCAGAATGATGTCTGGCATCGTCCTGATGTAATAACCATGGACTTCAGGGAAAATCAGTGGACCTGATGGACACATATGTCTCTGTACAAGTCCAATCTATGTCTTCACCTTCACACATATGCAGGACAGACATGAGGACACGGCTACGGCTCCAGACCATCACAGATGCTCCTTTTACACCTGTCACTGACAACAGTCTGGATGGAATCTGGTTTTTTTTTTTATCTGAAAATTAACTCAAATGTGAACTTATCTACCACACAAGTCGTCTCCACTGTCTTTCTGTCCATCTCAGATTTGCTCAGGTCAGGAGAACTCAGAAGTGTTTGTGCACAGACTTGATTTAATTCATCTTTGTGTAATTCAGTTTCAGGTTGCATTTCTGGACTGTGTTGGGTGACAATTATTTCTCAAAGTCCTGCTGAGTCCACGTGTTTATTTTAATTACAAGAGGGTAATGGTTTCTTATGCATTGTTGCCTAAGGGTCAAAGGTCACAGATTCAACAATGGTTTCCACCCTTGGCCTTTATGCAATGAGATCTTCTCAGATCCCCCCTGACTCTTTACAATAATATGTAGTTAAGATGATAAAAAAAAAAAAAACTGGAATTCTTTGCATTTTTGTGGATAGAAAAATAGAACTGGTATAATATTTTGTCAACTCCTTGACTGACTGTTCCCTCATGACGTTTTACTCAGAGTGGAGACATGAAAAACACTAGTAAAGATCCTCACCTGTTCCAAATAAACCTGTTATTTAGAGAATCTAAAACATTTTAGTGTGAGTTTTGTCTGTCTAAACTTTTTTGAGTTTTTCCACAGGCGTATACAGCCGTAAAATTTTTTTTTAGACCATCAAAAGTAAAAACCAATGGTTATGCAATCCAGTACTACCTCCTGTGTGTATCATGTGACTAAAACCGACAATTAAGAAAACATGGAATGAATTAAAGCACTGTGTTTGTCAGTACAATGACATAGGTTTTGATAAAAGAACTGAAGTGATTTTGGTTATTATCAAGAAAACATGAAAAATGGATAGATATCAGCTCTGAAATTAAACTCTCATGAGCCATTTTTGTTGTTGTCATTATATTTGTTCAAACAAAAATACCTTTAGTTGTACCAGGAATTAAAATGACCAAGAAACTGGAGAAAACAAGCGTGGTCTAATACATTTTTCTACCACTGTAGATTTACATTTATTTATTTGGGGTTAAAAAATATAATTAAGGTGGACAGTGAAAATTAAAAAATGTAATTTGTTATCTCTGAGTTGGTAATGGCTTTTCCATTGGATATCTGTGCAAAATTTTACAAATATTTTTTCTAAATATTGATAAAAACAGAAGTGTGTAATTTTGTTTCCCAAATGTGATGATTTATTTATTTATTATTGTGAGATGACATGAGAAGTCATTCCATAAACATGGTGACAAACATAAATATCACATTAATTTACAGATATTATTATTATTATTATGATTATTATTAAATATTGCTCCTCTATCCAGTACTAAATTCAAAAATAATTCAATTTCCTGGTGTGTATACCGCACCATGTTTCTTTTAATCCTCTACTTCGTTGTTTGACATCTGTCAACATCCTTTTTTTTTGTTGTCATGAGTCTCGGTGTGGAAAAAAGGTCTTTCCATTGCAGTTTTGTACGCTTTATCAAATACCCTATGCCCATAACAAGGTTATTGTTGTTAATGAAAACTAATGAAATAACAAAAACTAGAATTGAAAAAAACATTTGTGTTAACTGAAATAAATAAAAACTATAATTAAAAAAAAAAAAGATAACTAACTGCAGCCGCATTGTGTGCTCACAGAACTAAATAAAAAATTACAGATAAGGTTCCCTTCATGTTCATCTTTGTCAATGTCAAACTGAAATCGATTTATTTTGCTCAGGAAATAGCTGGCGGCAAAATATGACACTTCACGGTCCATCAGTTCTTGTCACTTGTCGTTTAGAGTTGGCTTCTCATCCACACTCTACCTGGAAACATGGAGACTAAAGGTAGGAGATTTCGAATAATGCAAGGAAGATAAAAATATGAAAAAAACTCAAATTTAACTAATTATTTAGAAGAAAATTTATATAAAACTAACAAAAACTAGCAAACCTGCCTTAAAAT
>JAPTYR010000016.1:11938610-11948880 GCA_029814505.1 Siphamia roseigaster | reverse complement strand
TGTACCACGGGTCCTGGCTGAACGCTTTTTGGTATGTCTCGTTTTAGTGTTGGTTTGTTCTTTTTTTAATAAACCTGTTTTTTCCTCTGGCACTGTGCGTTGGGCTCCTCTCCCTCTTTCACCACCCTGACACAGGGCAGGTTTGTAATGGGGAGATCAACAAATTATAAAGTTTTGGTGGTGATCTACAAGAAAAAAAACCTGATATCGGAAGACAACACCAGTGGCATTTTAATTTTTTTGTTTTTCACCAAAAAGTCGTGGATTTTTCAGTATAGTTTTGTATTAGTTAGTTTTGCCTTGTAGCTCATTAGTTTTAGTTATTTTTTAGCAACTAGTTTAGTCTTTGTTAGTTTTAGTTTTGTCAAAAATGTTTGGTATTAGTTTAGTTGTTATTAGTTTTAGTATTCGTTTTAGTTTTCCCACATCTTGTGAATTTGTGTAGAACAAGATTCAAATGATCAAGTATGAAAATGAAAAGGCTTTATTTAATACATACCATGGATAATAATGTAGGACAGAAGAATTTCCCCATTTCTACAGAAGAACCAGAACCTGTGGCTTACACAAAACCAAAATACCAACCTCAGTTGTTAAAAAAAACCAAACCAAAACTGTACTACTGCAACACACAACTGATGGTCCCAACACAAATGAAAGACATTTCAATAAGAAGCTAAATTTTGGCCTGTATTGTATGTGGTTATGTCTGTGACATTTACTTTGTCAAACTGCGATGCAATGAAACATAGCATCTCAAGAGCCAACTGCCATCAAGAGCTAACATCTTCAACCAGAGGCATTCATGAGTAAACAACAAATGACTCATTTTAAATGTAAAACAAAAGGAAAAAAGTTAGTGTGTTCATGTCAGTGTATTGTACGTGTGTGAGATAATGTTGATTTATGTGCATCTATCCACCTGTCTTTGTCTTGTGTTTCCATCTCGTGTGTGTTTGTGCGCATGCGTGTGTGTGTGCTTGCATGTGCATGAGGCTCGGAATGTGTGAGTGTGACCATGTGTGAACCAGCGTTTTTGCGTACTGTATGCAAGTGTCAGAGAGAAGGGTTTACTGAAGTAAGTCCTTGTTTATCTTCAGGAAAACTCGCTGCTCCAGAGATATAGTCGCTCTATTCCTCAGACCAGAGGACAACAGTCCACACACTGAGAAGATTCTCTCAACAAAGGCCTGTGAGGCAGGGGCACTGACGAGATCTAGTGCCAGAGGGGCAAGCTTTGGGTACACCACCTCTCTGGACTGCCAGAGAGGTGGTTGATTTCCATACGAGTGGCAAGAAAGCAATACTTCTAGAAGACCGCACGAGCCGAAGGTGTTTCAGTTTCATTGCCAACGTCCTCCTGAAGAGTTGTTGGTGGGTTGTACTGGTTGTACTGAGCTGCCATGTTCTGAATGGAAGACTGTGCGGCCATTTTGAGTGCCACCATGTCTGGTGTCTGAAGAATTATTGACACATTTTGATCGAGCAGGCAAGCGGCTGCCGGTGTTGCATCAAATTGCAGGGAAGCAGGGCTCAGAATGCCAGCAAAGTGCTCTCTTAAGGACTTAAGTAGCATTTGTGCCAACGGCTTCGCAGAAACAGTAGTGGTCTGCAGGTGAGCCTCAAGGTTGAGCAAGCATGGCACTACTTGTGACAGTGACTGGCTGTCACTCTGAAGTTGGTTTGTGTGAACGGCAAACGGCTCAAGCAACATGACCAGGTTCTCCATCTTGGACCAATCACTTGTGAGAAGTGTGTCCATGCCCAGCTCCTCCAGTACCTGGATCAGTTCTGTTCTGATCTCCAGAAGCCTTCTCAACATGTCGAAAGTGCTGTTCCATCGTGTGCTGCAACCTCGGACCAGGGTTTTACTACACTTTTTGATCAGTGCTTCATTTGCCAACGATGATTTCCTCACTGAGTGTACCAGCTTTCTTGCTCTTGTTAAAAGCAGATCTGTGCTTGGGTGCTTCATGGCATCTTTCAGGCTGAGCTGAAGGGTAAGGGGCAGGCATGGCATCCTCTGGAATTTGCAGTCATCTGGCAGATCAAGTTCTAAGCCAAGACAGGAGAACAGACAACACATTGAAACTTTCAAATTTCAATAAATTTTTATCAATCCAAATCATTTATGTGGTTTTAGTGTTTGACGGGAGTTGAGTAGAGTACCACATTAAATATATTTAATACTTTATTTGTATAATTGAAAAGTTCAGTTGGGAAACCTTCTACATGCTATCTCCCTGACACATTAGTGAACAATGTTGTGTGAATCCTGTGTACATACTTAAAGTGCCACCACCCTTTGGCAGCAAGCGTCTATAGCCAACAACAACCAATAAAAACGTGGCCAGGTGTAACATGGCATATTGTTTAGTAGTAAGTGGTCACATCAGAGAAATGGCATCGCATTCAGAGGGAGAACGTTCGATTGTAGCACACGCACACACACGTCAAACCATTTTAGAGTATGCCACAAAACTTTTATATAGGCTATAACTGTACTCACCAATGTCTCAACTCTCGCTGATATCCTCCACATTCTCTTCATCAGACTCTGACTCTGGTTGATCCCACATCACGTCATCCAGGCCATCTCCAGGCTGAAGCCGTGCACTGTGTGCAGACTGCTCACTTTGTTCAGGACGTCTTGCGCTAAGCAGCCGCACTGCTTTGACAATGTTCGAGCCATTGTCCGTCACAACGAGCAGCACTTTGTCTCCAACAATATCCCATGCCACCATGGTCTCATCAATACAGCGAGCAATGCATTCTCCAGTGTGAGGATGGGCCAAATGATGCAAGCTTAGTAGCGCGTGGTATACCCGCTCCCCAGGTGGAAAGAAACATGCTGACACACCTAGGAATGATGCAGTCAACCCCTTCTTAGTCCATCCATCTACACATAGGGTTAGCTTTCTGGCATCCCTCAGTATGTCTTTCAGCTTCTTTTTGGCATTTCCCATCCGCCCTGCGATGAGGTTGTTCACTCGAGCAGCCCCTGGAACCTTGAACTTCGGCTCCAGTGCACAGCTATGTTGTTTGAAAACTGGTGTCTCACAGAATCAGGTGGACATTCCCGTATGGATAAATAAATTCACCAGAGCTTCCTCCCTCTTACACTGTTCATGTGTATTTACTGATCAGCTGTCTTGACGACCTTTGAGGAAGTCGAAGATTTTTGGCGTTTCCCCGCTCCATGTGCTCAGTTTGTCTGTCTCTGCTTGTGCTTCAGGAGGGCTAGCAGCTAATTGAGCCATATAGCAACTGTTAGCATCCTTGTGGAAACTTCTCAGGTGGACTTGTAAATTTGTGGGATTTTTTCCTTTCATTGCAGCTCCACATACATTGCCATTCTCCACCACCATACACACGCTCTTGTCCGTCTTGCATGAATATTCAAAAAAATCCCATATAGAGCTGGCGTTCCTCCTCTTAAGTTTCGCTATGCTCTGATAGCCTACTGGCTCTGCCTGATTGAAAGGTGCAGGCGCGCCCTTGAGCCAGCTGTAAACAATAGCCCCAGGAACCGGAATTTTCAATGGCGGTAAACGTGCTACAGTGTTTTTGTTTTTCATACAAAGACTAAAATGAATGGCAGTTTATCTCCAAATTCAGTTAGTTTCAGTTAGTTTTGTTAACACGCATTTTAGTTTTAGTTAGTTATAGTTTTTTTATTTTAATGATCGTTTTAATTAGTTTCCGTTAATGAAAAGTTTTTTTCAATAATAGTTTTTGTTTTTTCGTTAGTTTTCGTTAACGATGATAACCTTGGTCATAAGGTTAGTCTTAGGTTCTGTCTTGTATTGCAATTTTTTTTAATGTCTTCCCATTTTCGTCTTTGTTGGAGTTTCCGGGGTTTTATTTTGTTAAGTTGGTGTGTGTGTGTCACTTCTCTGACTTTCCTTCCTGCCACGGGTGTTCCCTCCTCCCCTTCGTTACCCCAACCATATGCACCTGCTCTCCTCCTTTTCTCTATCTGTTCTCCTCTCTATATAAACCCTTCTCACGCTCCTTTTCTTTGCGAGTTTGTCTGCCCTGGATGTAAGGAGTGGGGTTTTTTTGTACTTGGTTTATACTGATGTCAGTTTTTGTATGTTTTCTGGATCTTGTTTTTCTGCCTCTATCTCTATGTACCTTTGCCTGCTCTGTCTGGTCTTCACGGTTTTGGATCTCAGCTTGTCCCAGCTTTTTCCCTCATCTCACCCCTGTCGGTACCTCAGCTCGGACCCTTGGACCAACCCGACTCACGACCATGGCCTGTCCCTAACCCAGTCTCAGTCTGTTCCTTACAGTCACCTGGCGCTTCTCATCTCCCTGGCTCAGACCCTGTTCCATCCACTGGTAACCCCTTCTGGATTTTCCCTTAAGATTTTCTGGTTTATGATTACAAGCGGTTGTCTCACCTTTACACTGTTTTTGTCCCTAGAAGAGACAGATGGACTTTGTGCCACCAGATTCCCCAAGACTATAATCGAGGAGCATCAGACAGACCCCATTCTTCCCCTAATCGTCATTAAGTATATTTCAGATAATCCGTTGACTCTGAGTCCTGCATTTGGGTTCCCCGCAATCCGGGCATCGTATCAGTTTTTATTTTAGCTAACTGATTCATACAACAGCTGTTTGGCTATCTAATGATCAAAGTGTCAAAGGTGTAAATATAAGACTGTGCCATGATGTGTTTTTGCGTCATACACTGATGCAGGTCTACCACAGAATGCAAAACAATGTACACAGGAGCATCTTCCATCTGCTCTTCTGTTCGAAATATTCATCAAGGTGATAAACTTCCATCTGTCTATATGGGGAAGCGCTTTCGCTGCAAGAACTCTATGGGGTAACTTTATTCAAAAGGGCTGTTGTGCTGTATTAGGTTTTTATTGCAGGTACAATTTTGTTGGGAAAAGCTGTCTCTGCTTTATCATGAGCACATACTGTCGCACACATTAACAAGCAGTGAACTGCCGTTCAAGGGACCCAGAGACCAAATCCAGATCTTCATTACACTGTAATAAATTTCAAGTCTGTTCAACTTAGAAATGAAAGTTCAAAAGCTGCCTTAACATTCTGAGTATACACAGCTTTCAGATGTGCCTTATTTCAACTTAAAAATTGTAAGTTGAACATTTTGGTAAACTAACCATTGTTCGTTTTTAAAAACTTGATACTGTGAGTTAAAATAACTTATTTTGTCATATTTTTGTTGTAACAGAACTAACTTTAATTTGTCAAACTAATGAAGATGTCCACACAATTTTAACTCACAATTTTACTTGTACATAATTAAAAATGGTCACTTTAAATTTCATGTACTAATATTTTTATATTGTTGCTAATGCAAATGATGATTTCACTACTCAAAGTTGAAAATTATTTATTTAAACCAAAATATTGCCGTTAACAATATCTGAAAGTCGCCCACTGTTTTCCTTATGGTGTGAATATTTCAGCAGTGATTTGAATACAGAGTTGTTGTTTTTTTTATCTTCATTAAAAGCATCTGGTTATAACCTCTCCTGACTATTATTAAACAACTGTTTTCCTGCTCTAATAGTGAATAGGTGTTTAAAAAGCATGGCAGATTTCGAGCATTTGAAAGTACTATGCCCCTCCCCCACACATTTTTATTTATTTGTTTTACATTAAGCAGGCTTTAACTTAACCACATAAGTTTAATTGATCAGAAGAAAAGTCAAGACAACTTAGAACAATAAATTAAGCTTATGAAAACTTATGAATTTAAGTTCAGTGTCCAAAACTCATTTTTACAAGTACAGTTAAAAAGATAATGTAAATCTATATAGCTTTAAAGGGTAGACAGTTTTTACAGTGTAGCACCATGGTCAGGGGACAGGCGGATGAACATATATGTACATGTGTTTAATGGAAACTGGCTCAGATCCAAACCACAGACATGGATTTGGTGAAGTTTGTTTTGTGTTGGCATCAGATTAGATCAGATTACAGTATATTACATTCAACTTTATTACCACAACACATGTACAGGAGCAATGAATCAAAATTATGGATCTAACCACAAGTGCAATCAGTAAATATACAGGTTGTAAAACAATATATATGATAGACCTTAGGGTGCTATAAATATATTATATAGATTAATAAAGATTGCAATATACAGTATTAAAGTGGTAGAGACAGAGGGCTGGATCTATTGAGGGTTTGTGTGTACAAAACGTGCACGTTCATTGCACATGCAAAAAAAATTGTACAAACTGATTTAGTAACAGTGCACACTAAGGGTTGCATCCTTTAAAGGTGCAAAATAGTGCATCTGCATCCAGTTACAGTACCACATTGTCCACAATGAATATGAAATATGGAGCGTTCACACGCAATTGTGCATGAGGTGGGAGGAGAAGATGTAGCACATGCAAAGTGATTCATCAAACCCCAAATCAATCTTTCTGATAGAAACTGTGTCTATATTTAACACGTTTCAAATGGAGGGATGAACAGTTTGGATGTGTAATTGTGTACATATGGGAGTGGTTATTGTCCAGGAAGGAGGCATCGAAATGATGAAACAAGATGCAGAGAATGCATCATCTAAAAGGACGGCAATTTTTTGGGACACCCTGTATATATACAAAGACTTTAAAAAAAATCAAGTGGGTCAGTTGTAATGCTATGAGATAAAGAGAAAACACTGTGTTGTGAAAAAACTAATGTTGGTTAATGATTGTGATTCTTCAGGCATATTTCCCCTAATTTCCATAGGTCACACATTACAGTATTACAATATATGATAATTCTAATACTTTTCAGTTCGCATAAGAAAAGAAGATGCTCATAAATACAACAGAGGAAACTCAAATGACAAAATTAAATAAATAAATAAGTAAATACAGAAGACAGGCCATTAGCAGGACTGACCAACTGTGACATCCACTGATTAGATGCCACAGCACAATTTAACTTTGTCAGCACTATTTAATATAACACTGATTGTTCTATTTTCCTGGCCATTAAGATTTCCAGTGTTATGATATCTAAATATTCTAACAGCCACTGATTATCAGAGAGCAGATGTAGGAGGCTCCATTTACTGATTACCATTTATTTTGCTGATGTAATACCCGACAACCACACTCACTCACCGGGCATAGAAAGATTAAGCACTGAATCATGATTTAACAGGAACATGTCTGGGGAAAAGGAATGTGAGTACTTAGGTTGGATGATATGATAGAAATACAGCCACCTGTTACAAAACAGTTCTTCCCTTTGTTAATCTTCATCTTTCAGACCCAATGAATGTAAAGCATTAAGGGTTTATTTGTTTGTTTTTTTTCTGACTCAAGATTCAAAGCATTCATTGTCATGTGTACAGAAAAGAAACAGGCTTCCCTGCACAATGAAAATCTTACTTCACTGTCCACATTGAATGCCACAAGAGTTTAAGATAAGTATAAAAGTGCAATAAAAGTATAATGTATAAAAATTTAAATAGAAGAATTTAACTAGGAAATTACAACAACCAAAACAAATAATGGCATGCAGGAGAAAAAGAGCATTTATATATATATATATGTATATATATAAAAACAGGGAGGTTGTGACAATTTTCCCAGTCGTGTAGTTGTCCAGGTGTGTGTGAGCCTTAAGAAGCCTGATGGTGGGAGGGAAACAAAGAGTTCCTGAGTTTATATTTCCTGTACTTCACACTCCTGTATCTCCAGCCTGAGGGGAGAAAAGTGAACAGTCTGTATTGGGGGTGGGGGATAGAGGTAGCCCTCCTGTGGATCTCTGTTGGTACATGCTCTGCAGAGTGGTCTATTGATGTAGTGGTCCAGTAGTGTAGTGGCCCAGTAGAGTAGTTTTCCAGTGATGTAGTGGTCCAGTAGTGTAGTGGCCCAGTAGAGTAGTTTTCCAGTAGTGTAGTGGCTCAGTAGTATAATTTTCCAGTAGTGTAGTTGTCCAGTAATGTAGTGGCCCAGTTGTGTAGTTTTCCAGTAGTGTAGTGGCCCAGTAGTGTAGTGGCTCAGTAGTGTAGTTTTCCAGTAGTGTAGTGGCTCAGTAGTATAATTTTCCAGTAGTGTAGTTTTCCAGTAATGTAGTGGCCCAGTAGTGTAGTTGTCCAGTAGTGTTGTGGCCCAGTTGTGTAGTTGTCCAGTAGTGTAGTTTTCCAGTAGTGTAGTGGCTCAGTAGTGTAGTTTTCCAGTAGTGTAGTGGCTCAGTAGTGTAGTTTTCCGGTAGTGTAGTGGCTCAGTAGTGTAGTTTTCCAGTAGTGTAGTTTTCCAGTAGAGTAGTTTTCCAGTAGTGTAGTTGTCCAGTAGAGTAGTGTTCCAGTAGTGTAGTTTTCCAGTGGTGTAGTGGCTCAGTAGTGTAGTTTTCCAGTAGTGTAGTGGCTCAGTAGTGTAGTTTTCCAGTAGTGTAGTGGCTCAGTAGCAGGGGCGTAGCAGCCATTTTAAAAGTGGGGGGGTTGTCGTTTTAGTGTGAGCACCGTACCATAGCCACTTTGGCCTATGCTTCACTCTAACTAAGCTAATGGAATATTAGTGAGTTTCATCACTATACAAATAAGTTGTGTTCTAAATGTCTATGTACATTAAAAATGCTCATTATAGCACACTGTTCTGTAACATCTACATGATGTTTATGCAATTAATATTAATATATCCAATATAAACTATAAACGTACATTCATGTATTGAAGTATATTTCTGTTTACCTCCTGTCACATAACACTCACATGACAACTTGACTTGAAAAAGAAGTCAATCTTCTGCTGCCTCTTCCTTTTTCACATCCCTACCAAAAAGAATAATGTTGAATATCAAATTCAGTAAAAATGTTAGTTGGCCCACTATCAACTTTACCTGGCTGGCCTGCTTCATAGCTAACCACGGAGAATAATAGAGTTTAATTAGCCTATTTACAGACTAAATTCTCCATTAACTCATTCAGTGCCACAGTTTCCCCCCTCAGTTTCAGCACCTTTGAGGTTTCGACTCTTCAATCAGCTTTAAAAAAAGTACTCTGTTGTCCTCTCACTAAAATATCTCAAATGAAAGATAGGACTCCCTACTTTCTCTAAGAAAAAGGTGACTTAATGGTTGAAAGTACATTACACATTTTCAAGCAAAACTCGCTTCTCAACATTTTATTTCTGACTGCAATGGCGGATCAGACATCTGTAGGGTAGTTTAGGCCTATTGTAATAATTAAATGTATACTCTCAGAAAGGCAATTTTTTTGTGGTTTTTCAAAAAAAATGAATTGAATAAAAAATAAATGTATATTTTTTAAAAATGGAAATAAATAATGACAATAAAAATATGCTTTTTTGCGCTGTACAGGTGCAGGCTGAAGGAAGAGGAGGTGGTATTTATGTAGTTGTAAATTGTCCATTTGTCTGTTTGCTGAACAATTTGGCAGCTTGGGGCCCCTTAGTGGGTGGGGCTCCAAACAACTGCCTGGCTTGCCTGTCCTCAAGCCACACCCTTGATGGTGTGTGGGTAGAAAAGGGTAGGGTAGACAGCCTGAAAACATGCACAGTTATGGTGCATCATTTACAGATGTTGCATTGCCCTATGAACAGACGACTTTATCCTCACTAAGAGAAGTTTATAATAACGTACACAACACTGTGCACTGTGCATCTCCACGCATGAAGTGCACATGAAAAAGTCACAAAAAAAATAAATTAAAAAGGAAAAGGCACAACCTCTGAGATACAAAAAGCGAGCCAGCACTGTTAAAAGTAAACAATAGGCATGTAGGCTGAAATGATTACAGTAAACCTGGATGGACATTTCAAACCATGGACCCAGATAACTGAATACCTACACACAAAAACGTGTCGTGAGGTAGCCTATATTTTCTGTCCATCCGTGTTTGCATTTGCAGAGCTCTTGTGGAAAGAAATAAACTCTTTCATGAGGGCAACGGCTTCCATTTATTAGAAAGACAACCAACTTTCAGTCACCATTAAGAATTTGTTGGCAATATGGAATGGAATTACGATCCCATATCTTCTTGTTTAATTATGAATTACGGGGCATAAATAGTCTGAACACTCAGCCCACTGTCTCAATGTGGCAAACAAAAACTTTCTAATCCTGGTACCCACCAGTTTATTGCCACGAATAGCAATAAGCAGCTAGCAAAGTCTTAGCACAGTTTTACGTTTCATGTGTTGGGTTGTGCAAGGTTTGCACTGCAATAAATCTTTAAAACGAAAACTTAACTTGTGCCCCCATTTTTTCCCCTGTGCTCCTAAAATTTTTGACTTAGGGGCACATGT
>JAPTYR010000016.1:8949574-8965724 GCA_029814505.1 Siphamia roseigaster | reverse complement strand
GACAGAAGACGTTGATTTCCCAATAAATCCATTTGAAAGCGGATGTCAAAGCACGGAAATTAACAATCACGGATCACGTTTTCCACAACCAGTGAACATTTGTGC
The DNA here is from genome assembly GCA_029814505.1 of Siphamia roseigaster. Taxonomy (NCBI): domain Eukaryota; kingdom Metazoa; phylum Chordata; class Actinopteri; order Kurtiformes; family Apogonidae; genus Siphamia; species Siphamia roseigaster. The sequence continues at coordinate 8,965,619 of JAPTYR010000016.1, read as the reverse complement.
TCATACGAATAATTATCTATCAGTGCCAAGCTATGATACGATATTGGATATATGCATCAACGACTCTCTCTCTCTTTCTTCTTCTATGTCTCTCTCACTTTCTCACAAACACACATGTGCACTCTCAGACTTTGACACTCACGCCGGCTGACGTCTACTTTGTCATCACGGTTTTACTCGGTTCGCATCAGGATCCAACTTTTCGGCTCCTAAACACTCTGGTTTTCGGCGTGAACACATCAGCCGGTTCCAGATCAGGTGCGGGATCCGGCACCGGCATGGTTCTCTGTGGGCCTGAAAACGCCCTGCATGAAGAGTGAGTGTACCTGCTTTGTTAGGTACCACGAAGTAAAGGTACAAATTTAAGGACTATAGTGATCAGCAGATATGGTGTTTTGGGGCCAATACTGGTTTTCTTTCAAATGGGACTTACTGAGGACAGATACAGAACACCGATATTTCTAAGATGATATTGATTCTTTTTCTCTCTGTCAAATGAAGTTGACCTTTATTGAAAGTTAACTGAATAATATAACCAAACATCCACCTTCTTTTTTTCCTTTCCTTTTTTGTTTTCTTTTTTCTCCTTTTTTCCTCTTTTTTTCTTCACTTGTCACTAAATCATGGCAGCGAAAAAAAGAGCATATCGGCCAATTTCTCCGATCTGAATGGTGAGCGTCACGTTCAGCCACAGCCCAGCTCATCTGATGAATCGGACCCCAACGAAGCAGGGCTGTGGGTGAACCCACGCTCCGTGACCCTCCGTGATGCTCACCGCTCGGCCCGCTTTGATTCTCTACAGCTGGTTTTATGAAGCTCCTCCTTTGATCATTGTTTTCGTGTCTTTTTCACTGATCCAACACTTTTTTCCGGACTGCACTGACACATACTTTGTTCCAGCCTGAGCTGCCTCAACTTTTCTGGTTTCATTTATTTCTCCATCTTCTCCCTCATTCCACCACTTCCTGCTGTGCCGCCACCACCTACAGACCCTACCGCTTATTCATTATAATATTATATATCACTGTTATTTATTTGTATATTGTTCATCAGTTCGCGAAATTCGATGATTACAAGCCTGCTCGGCCAGATCGCCCTTCAGCCCCTCCCATTAAAAAACATGATTGACATCTAAAGACACCAATAGCAGCCTATCACTGATAAGGATGCATAAACCAATCCCAATCAAGTTTGAACTCACTTGACCAGCCCTGATTTCCAATCACGTGATTGGATTGTGACATCCCTTTTAGCAATGTAATATTCAACGCACAATATCAGAAAAATCCTGCTCGATGTTGAAACGTGCAGCCCGTATGCTGACAAATCTATAAAAAAACAGAGCAAACCAGTCCTCCACAAAAGCAAGTCATGTTCTTTTGCAACCCATGGAGCTGGAACATTCAAGAAATCGATGCTGGGGCCACTTTTCCAGCATGAAACATTTGAAAACTGTTTCTGCTGCAGCGATAACGTTCTATGAACATAAATGCTATAATAGCTTTCAAACAGGTGGTCTGTTTTTACCGCACTTTTGTAAAGCAGGAAGCAACTATTGTATTTTTCACACTTGGCTCAAGAATGTAAAAGCCATGTTCTCAAAAATAACCAGCACTTGTGATGTAGTGTTCGCTTCCTTCTTCAATGTTTGCTTATGACATTTTTAATTTCTTAGTCGCCTAGTTAGAACTGGGTTTGTCTGAAGAATCTGTTTTTTTTTTCATTGAAATAGCTGTTTTTGGGGTTCCCACAAAACGGTTCTTGTTTGTTTGTTGTTGTTGTTGTGTTTTGTTTTATTTTGCAAATTCCCATAATTTCACCACATAAAATTACATAAAACCTTCATATCCAATCGCATAGTTGATGATTTTTGCCTGTTTTTTCTTTAGGACCTGTCCAATAACACACTGAGGTTAAAGTGTTGAATTTCAGAGTACTTCTCTGTGGGTTAAGGTTTCACCAGGTGGAGTTTGTGTGTCTGCCGGGTCACAATGTCATTCTGAACTTGCGAGAGACTGTCGATGACTTCCCGGTGTGTCCGTATTGGTTCTCAGCCAGGGGGCGATAGTGGAGGTCAGATGTGTGTGTTTGTGATAAGAAAGGTGGAAGCGAAGTGAGAAAACAACACAGGAGGCAGCGAAAGAGACTGTGGGAGATGTTATCTGCTCAACTATCACTACATTATGGTGGCCCGGAGGGTCAAAACACAACAGCGCTGTCGAGAGAAGCACAATGTTTCAGGAAACAGCAACACAAAACGTTTGAGAAAAAAAAAACTAATGACACATCCCAATTGAACAACACAAAGACACATGTGTCAGCTTGTATACCTTTAAAATGCATTTCATAAAACACCTTTCAGAATATTTTCCAGAAAATAGTGCAAAAAAAATGATAATATTTCACAAAAAAACCCACATAATTTCACAAGTCAGCACAACATTTTTAACAATACACAATATATAAATCAAAACACATTTCATAAGACATGGGAGTTCAATAAAACAAAATCTATCTAATAATGCACGGAACGTCTGTCTGTGTGTCAGTCTGTTTGTTGGTTTGTCTGTTTCACGAATAACTCACGAACCACTTACTCCATCGACCTCAAATTTGTTATTTATCTTCCCAATGGTTCGCAAGAGTGCAGTGCAAAGTTTTGTGGTTTTTGGACAACACTGAAGATATCGTTAAAACAATCATTTACCCATTTACCGTTCTGCTGCCTCTGACTGTAGCCCCTCCCCCTGTCGCACAACAGTGCCCCGGCCGCTCTCTCACTGTATGAGTCCACAGATAGACCTGTAGCCCTGTACTACGGGCTCTGCACTAGTTGTAGTGATCTGGCTCATTTACTTTTTGAACAAGACTGACTGTTTATGCCCCAGGGCAGCTGTAGCTACAAATGTTGTTTACCACCACCACAGTGACAATGTGGGAGTGAATGAATAATGGGTCACCGATGTAAAGTGCTTTGGGTGCTTAGAAAAGTGCTGTATAAATCTAATCCATTATTATTACTTTGCCATGGAAAAGCGGAGTTATAGTTATGCTGGCGCTTGTCTGTTTGTTTGTCTGTTTGTTAGCAACGTAACTCAAAACGTTATGGACAGATTTGATTGAAATCTTCAGGAAATGTTGATACTGACACAAGGAACAAATGATTAAATTTTGGGGGGGGGGGCACTTGTGTGTGTTTCATTCTGTTGGTCGGGGTAGATGTAATGCTATCATTTAGGGGTGGAGGAGTGTGTATTCTGCCTTGATGGAATCTGCACTCTCCAAGTGATTTTCTAGTTATTGTTATCTAGTTATTATTATGCACATAACTGGTTCACAAGTGCACGCGGCGTATGTTGTGCCACAAATCAAGCGCACTGACACGTCCTTGCGCACCAACAGCTGGGGCTGTTGCGAGAGGGTGCACTCGTCCAAAGAAAAGAGTATGTGCGGAAGACACTTTTCTGTGCACACTCTTTTTTTTTTTTGTGCAGCTCAGGTGTTCCTTCAGTCTGGTGTCTTTTTGGGGGTGTTGGCGGAACACCAAAATAGTTACTTAGTGAGACTTTTCCATCTTGGAGATTTAGACAAGCACTTCACCTCGCAACAGCCCCAGCTGTTAATGCGCAAGGACGTGTCAATGTGCTTGATGTGCGGCACAACATGCGCCACGCGCTATTGCGTACCAGTTATGTGCATCCCTGATTATTATGATAGTCATCTTTGAAGTTGTTCACCATGAAGGAAGTGATGCAAGTGCGTAAACACAGAAAGACTAACGGATTACTGATAATTAGGCTATCACTTGAGTTTTACAAATGTGGGGGAAAAAAAGTGATCAAAGTCATACACTGCTTTAAAGACATGAGAGACTACTTACTGCCATTAGAGTTAAATGAACAGCCTGGCCAAAAATGTAACTGCCTGGTTTTAACTAAGTAAATGGTTCAGATCCTGCCCTCAGTAAGTAATGCAGTGGTGAATAATGTTTCATCTGTATAATAAATTATTTAAGTCTAACTGATGGAGTATGTAGACTCTTATGTCTTTAACATGAAAAAGATTGGACTACGCCATGATTCATCAGGGTCACCAGGCTTGTGACAGAGTGGTTCAGGGAGCATTTTTTTGGCCAGCCAGTGTATAATCCCATGGCTCCAGAACCACAACTACAACACCACACCTCAGAGAAAACACTGGATACAAAACACTTTTCACCTGTTAACATACTGTTTCCTCTTATTGCATTGTTGCATCATTAACGTTACACTTGTGTTGTGATGTTTGTTTTTTTTTTTTTGTTTTTTTTTTATCATCACAGCTTTCATGGGATTTTCATCTTGTTGCATCATTTGTGTCTTGTATCTCTACCATTTATGTCTAATTTTTTTCTTACATTTTTTTTTTGTTTTTGATTGATTGATTTATTTTGAATATGAATGTCAAAAAAGAAGAAAATAAATAAACAAAACATTTAAACATAACACATACAATACATATCTGAAAAGGAGTGAGAAGCAGAACTTGCATATAAACCAACGTCTTTTCCTTACATAATTAACAACAATAATATGCTTCCTCCTAGGCTAAATATCTATAATGCCTGATACTTATTGTGAAAAGCATGCATGCACACACGCACGCACACATACAGGGTTATTCAAAAGGAATTAACCGATTTCATGTCACATTGCTTCAGTTCTCAAGCATCATCATGGGATGAGTCAGTGACCATTTGAAAAGGGAGTTTTCCCAAGTTTAATCCACTAACCTCGATGACCTTAAACATTGAATAACAGCAATGATCAATTCAGTGGATTGTGATCTGCTGATACGTGTCTGGGAGGGATTCTCCTATTGCGTTGATGTTGTTTGTGCTGCAGGTGGTGGACACATTGAACACTTGTAAGACTGGAAGTACAAGTTAATTGCGAGTAGAATACTTGTGTAGTTTTCTATTGCTTTTCCTTATTAAAATAAGGAAGGGTTCATTCTTTTTTTAATAACAAAAAAATAAATTGACATAATTTGACATGTCCATATCGGAGTGACTACATGGTCAGGAGAAATGATGCATAATAGGATTTATTTTGGAAATAAAATGTTCTTTTCTGTAAATTTCTAATAAAAAATTCTGGGGGGTGGTACTTTTATAATGTTCCAAAGTTATTACAAATGTTCATTTTGTCTGCTGTTTGTGATGCAGCACACATCCAGTTGGCAGTGGAGTTCTTGCCACACTCGCTGCAGCATGTCCTGTGTAACATTCTCCAGTGCCTCAGTGATTCTCCTCTTGAGTTCCTTCACACATGTGGGAAGCAGTAGGATGTAGAACAGTCTTTTCACAGAACCCCAAAGAAAAAAAATGGGATAGTGTTAGGTCAGGTGAGCGTGGGGCCATTTCAGTACCACATTGTCTCCATCATTAGCACGTCATTAGCATGTCTAATCCATCTTCCTTTTTTTGAGCAAAAAGAGCAAACAAATTTTAAACAAATTAGGAGGTGATACAATTATGTCAATTTTTTTGGGACACCCTGTATGTACACATACCACATACTGGTACATCTTTAGAACACCCAGTGATACCCAACACCTCCCTCATCCCTGTACCTCTTGAAAATTGTGTCTTTGTACCTTCCTTTTCAATTGTCATGCTTGCACATTGCTTTAACTCGGTTTCATGGTCTTACCCCGCTGACTGAAACACAAAAACCGTTCCTAGTCGTACGTACTAAGTGAATATTAAAGTTAATCTTCCCCCTTAAATTATAACCTCCATCACGAATACTGAATAATTTCTGTATATTTGTTGGTAATAGATCATTTTAGCTTTCTGTTTTTACAACTGATCTCTCCACTGCATTTTGCACGGCTTTGGTGAGCTCACTATACGTAACAGGGGGAGAATTAATTTTTTGTGTTTTACTCGATTTAAAATAAATTCATGACCCATTTTAAGACCTGATGGTAAGTTTGGCAAAAGCAGATGCAGGTAACTGAATGGTGTGGGTCTCATATCCCTTCTCTTGGCATCAAGACAAAATAAGTGGTGTTATTGAGCAACAAATTGAATCACTCCCAGACCCAGTTAAGATGTTTTCTTCCGTGTTGTAGGCTCTGCACAGTACAGTTCGATAAGCTACAGTGGGGGGAAAAAAACTCTGATGGCAGTCCTTTAATTCCCCCCCAAAATAAATAACTGATTATAACTGCAGTGTCCTCAGCAGTGTGAACATGATTGTTGAATTGCATTGATTTAAACAACTGTTGTCCAATTGTTGTGCCTGGGCAAGTCCCAGATCTGCTGTGCTGTGTTTCCTCAGTTCAGGATTCAACAACAGTAAGCAGAAAGTTGTTTAGTGTTAATGCAGTGAGGCAAATAAAAAGACTGAAGGAGGAGTGAATGCATTGCTAATGAATGGAAACAGCTTTGCTGGTAATTCCACACCTTGGTAAACAGAAGCTACTGTATCTAGCTGTTCTCACTGGGCTTTTTATATTGCCTCTTATGGTTAAATAGATACATATACCACCCTAATACCATTTTATGTGAAGATGCAGTGTAGTAATATTAACTTTGTTTCACAATAAATGTAGATTATTTAGTGTCCTAAAGTCATGACATGTCTGTCCTTATTGATCTGCAGTCATTCTTTAGTTATTCAGGTTCTAATCAAACACAAATGGGTAAGGTAAGTTAACTTTATCTGCTTTATGCAATTTTTTTTCTTTTCCACAGCTGGATGGACGTATGGATGGTGCTGTAGATTCCAGGGAGAGACTTCAGGAGTTTTGTTTTGACTACTGCTACTGGTCAGTGGACCCTGCAGACCCTCACCATGCCTCGCAGGAGGAGGTAACTTCACAGTCCACTGAACTGACAGTGTTTATATTAGAGGTCAACCAAGAGGGGTTTATAAAGGAGGATCTAATCTCAGTAGTTTGGAGGGAAAAGTCGATAGGTAGGAAACCTGTTCTTTCCCTCCTGAAAGTCAGTATTTCCTCTTTTGAACAACCAATATTTGTGCCAACGGTTACTTCTGCTAATATTTAGTTAAATATTGGTCATTATTAATCTTTTTATCTCTTAATTGATATGAATTACATTTGAGTTTACAAAATAGTACAGTATCTAGTTAAAGGTTTTTTTTCATTACTTACAGTTACACATTATAGTATGTCTCCTATGATGCAAAGCCTAAAGATTTTAATGAGGCTGATCCATCTTTTTTTCTTCATTCATCTGTGTGAGTGAGCCCGTGGTTATCTTCAAGGACAATTGCCGTTTCTAAAGATTTAATTGTGCTTACACATAGAAGGTTTCCTTGGAAAAGCAGACTGGAGAGACTGAGTATGAAGTTAATTGGTTTAACAATACCGTTTTACAGGTGGTTAAAGATCTGATGTGTTTTTTAATTGATTCAAAAAAACATCTACTTACTATGGGGTAGTTTACATATAGCCATGCCTAAAGGCTTCCCTTCCTTTCATTCCATTTTACAAGTCCATTGTATAAGATTTAGGGGAATTTAAGAGCATCTAATGGCAGATGTGTAAGTCTAATTACTACAATTGTGTTTTCAGTAGTTTATAATCTCACAAAAATGACAACTGCTTTGTACTTCTTATTTACAAGTAAGCCGTTTAATCCACTGAGGGAGCATATTTACTTTGTTGCATTTGTTTGTAAAGTGGCTCCAAACAGACTTTCTCCATGTGCCATAAGAGGTGGCATCCTGTGTTAAGGTGTATTACTGTCACTTATACTTAAGTGTGAACTAGACTTAATATCATCTTGATTGAAACCAGAACTGACAAAATAAACACTGACTCTTAACCATGATAATCCGTGGAGAGGGTGGAGTGGTATTTAGTTACAACTTCACTGTTAGACGTGACTAAACATCATACATTAACCCTTTAATTATCCTGACACCTGGAAACACATCACTCTGAGCCAAAACACAATGTGGAGTTGTGCCATAGTTTAGCAGGTGGTCAAAATTTTTTTATGAATAAAACGAACAAATCCTTTATTTACTATTACATATAACCATGCCATGTCAATTGCGCCATTGTGGGTAGAAACCACGTGTGTGCAGATCCACATGTTAACACCGAGCAAAAGCACAACCTCTCTACCAACAAGCGAAAAAGCCCAGAAGAAGAAACACTGTATTTAGAGACAACAACCCACAACAAGACGGGTGTGTGTGAGCTACTTGTCTGTTTTTACACAGATGGCCACTCGGGGGATATGATATCAGCGCCATCTGTTACCCAGAAGTCTCTTAGTCTCCGACATGGCACAGCTCGAGTCGGCTCACTTTTCATGCCGTGGCCGTGATTGGGTGATTAGATATGCTTGTATTGCTTTGATTGGAGGGTGTTGGTTGTATATGAGAAGGCCTTCATGCCACGAGGAAGCAGTAGTTAATTCCATTTCAGGAAGTCTTTGTTAAATACAACATGCTGACTTTTTGTTGATAAATTTATATTCCTATTAAGTTTTAACATATTGAATTTAATAGCTGTACCCTTGGTTTGACTGTGGCCTCCTCAGACCCTCATACTGGCTTCAGAGCGTCTTTGTTAAATGTTTGAGAAAGACAGGTCTGTGCTGGCGGCCTACACACAGCAGAGAGTAACAGACAACACAGCACTTCTTCCTCTTGCCTATTTCCTCCCTCTCTTTCTCTCTCGACCTGGCATTGGTTGCCTCTCCCCTCAGCAGAATTGTGTCCAGTCACATTGGTCTGGTTGCCACAGGCATTCCTCTGTTGACCCGGGGTGGGAGAAAGGCCGTCATTGAAGCCGCCGAGTTTAAATCTGACCGCTGTCTCTTTAACAAAGCCTCAGCCTGAAAATCACGTCAGCTTTTACTGATTACAGTTGAAAATTTGAATTGAGCACAAAGAAATGACATGGCCCGAGCATCTGGAGGAACAGCGCCTGACGTAAAAAGCTGAAAATGCAGGGTTGTGTTTGTACTGGACAGTAGGACTTTAGATTAATGGAGGTGCGGCACAGTGGCAGGTGTTGTCCAGAGCTTAAGAGCCATGAAGATGGTTTAACCAGACAAAGCAACCTCCATAACTTTGACTATATAGCAGCCAAATTTAAAACACTCAATAGCCTGTCTGAGAGGCTGGTTGAGTAGGGAAATTTGCATAGTAACAATTTTGTAGTATTTTTGGAGGCGTACACACTAAAAGTTGTGAGCATCTCAGAGTCAGTGTTTTCATGTCTATTCTTTTGGAAAAAGCATGCAGCTAATCATCTTGAATTTGTGTAGCCTAATTACATACACATGTGAAAAGAATGACATTCGAGTATATGTAACCATTGGTGTGTTGTCTATATGTTGTTGTTTTTTGTGATTTGTTAACCATGTTAACAAATTTGTTTTAATGTGCATCATCTATCATGTCACTATTACTTCAACTTACAAATTATATATCAATGTACATGCCACTAACAAAACTTTCTAGATTTATATTGACATATGAACTCTTTATTTGTATGTCCGATTTTTTGATAAAAGACATTTAGTCACATTGTCCACTTAATCACACAGAAAGTGGGCGCATTCATGGAAGCTGGAAAAAAGCATACATATCACGACTTTGGGTTTTGTGATATGACAATATTAGAATGTAACAGCGATCCAACAAAGCAGAGAGATTGTGGAATCATCGATTATGATGTATTCAGAGCCATAGAGTATTCAATGGCTCTGGATGTAGTTATATACTGAGACACAGATGCATCACCTCAGATCACAACTACGTCACGTGGATTTCACATTATATAGTGAAAGTCCAGGCTGACAATGAAACGGACAAGTTGCTTCCTAAAAAACACCTCCACTTCCATCATATGGAATTGGTTTGGTTTTTCCCCAAACGGCAAAGCGCAGACAACAGTAATTTCCAAAATTTGCACAGATATGGTTCACATGTCAGATGGCAACTAAGAACCCATTCCATCATCTGGCAACATGATATCATGACTTGCGTAAATATACACACCACTTTTATTTGACGTGTTATCTGCACGCATTATAAGCTTTCTGCATGTCCAGTATGTTCACGCCATTATTTGCCCCTGTCCAACTTGATTTGAGGCGTGTCCAAACTATATGCCGAGAGCCAAACTGCTACAAATCCAGCCACACCACAGCCAGAGGCAACAGGTAGCCTTAAACAAAAGCAAACAAGCTTAACACTAGCATTTATTAAAGACTGTCTTCATGAGAAGAGTAACAAACGGTGGGAAGTGATGGAAGCAGATTTAATTTTTTTAAATCTGTGATGACTTTTTTGCCATATCACCCACCACCCCATTATGACTCTATATCACCACGTGAAAGGTATATTTGCTGTACAGTATAACAGAAACAGTGAACTAAATAAAGGGAGGGAAAAACACTGTCTCTGAATTGCTCACGGCTTTTAGTGTACGCCATTTTGTTTTTGACCATATTGTTAAGTTATCACACCTGTATTACATCATTTCATGCAATTACATTGAAATAGTTGTGCTGAAGCTTGCATATGTGTTTTTTTTTTTCTAACCTAGCATTTAACCACATATGTTTGCTTCATCTTAATCAGGTAATTTGGTTTTACCAGCACTGGCTTCTCTCACGGTCTCAGCTTCCAAAATGAATTCTTGCATGCTCTACTTTTTTTTTTTCTCACTCTGAATTCTTCCCACTCTCTAGCCCCCTTGAGACAATCAGAGGCCATGTTGGTATGAGACAAGGGGGTAACAGTATCTTAACTCCTGCTTTTCCAGTACCACCACTACCACACCCAGGGCCCCTCAGAGACCGGCCCAGTGTTCCTCCCCTCCCCGTCTCCACCACTGCAGTACTATCTGTCCACTGAACATGTCCCAGTATCACTGACAGTTTATATCTGATAGCAGTGGGGGGTTTCCCATTTCATGAACTTTTGCAGCAGAAAGAGGTTCAGCTCAAATGAGTATTATGTTAAGATGAAGATGTGGTTGTGTAGAAAAAGGAATAAGGCTCCGTCAGGTGTAGAATGGCTGGATTTGGAAGGATTTGTAATCCTAATGGAAGCCAGCTGTTGTGTTTACGCAGGAGAGATGTAAAACTATTCGTCTAAATGCAGCCTTTGTTTTGGGTCTAGATATTGGTCTAATAAATATAATTGTCTGTGATTTAATTTATACAAACACCAACGCATTACCTTTGGAAGGATTAAGCACAAGAATGGAAAGTGCAAGCGATTTGTGTTTTGGAAGGGAGACAGGGAATGGCAACAGGAGAAACTGATTAGAGGAGGAAAGTGGGAATGCGAATTCCATGGGTTGAGGAAGAGGAGGAGGGGAGTATGGAGGGGAAATGGGTAGGGGGTCCACTGTGCCTCTGCAGCCCCAAACTCATGCCTGCCAAACTCACAGCTGCCTCTCTAAGTCATTTTTTCTCAGTGCAATAATTTTTCTTAGTGCAAAAGACGTCACTGCTGAGGATTCAGCTCTGAGCACAATGCTATGTTTTTATTGCCAAATGGAGTCAGCTTGCCGGGGTTTTTCCCTCTCCTCTTCTGTTTTCTCCTTCCCCTCCTCCTCCTCCTCTTCAGTCTCACTGCGCCTCTTGTCGATGCAGTGCATGATGTGATTATCTTCTCAGCGTTTCTAGGTCTGTGTGTCAGTGGTGCTGCAGACTGAGAGAAAAGAATAGTTTCTCTGTGTATGGGAAGAATTATCTACACACACACGTGAGCATTTCGTCCCCCTCACATATGGCTGGATATGGAGCTACAACTCCTCACAACTGAGCCTGGATCCTATTAACTCCACACAGGACACTCCGCAGACCACATGTTATCAGCAGAGAAATATGAGATTCAGACCACGTGGATACAGGGAAAGCACTCCTGATTTATGTGTTGAATTGATAGTATTCCATCACCTGTTACAGAATGAATGCAGAGCAGTTGTGTGACACATGTTACAAAATGCAGATTTTAACCCGGGCCAAAGCCTCTGACATGTGACATGCGATTTCATTCCCTGCCTTGATCAAATTTCAATAGGTCATGTAAGTATTTTCATTAGGTCTCCCATTTATTTATTTTGTATGTTTTTGTCTATTTTATCAATTAGTATGCATTTTTGTTAACTTTGTTTATTTTTTTCCAATATCACTCCAAAATAATCAAATTAAGTTCAGTTTACATTTTTTATACATCTTATCATTCATTTATTCATTCATTCGTTTGTTTGCTTGTTTGTTTGTTCGTGCGTGCGTGCAATCGTTCGTTCGTTTGTTTTCTTGGTATTCGGCCCTAGTGAGGTGCCTCAGTTCTATTGTAGGTCACTGTTAAAAGATGGCAAATTCTTGAGTGTCCTTTTTCTGTTATTCTACAATGAATATGCATTTATGAATTTATATTGACTTTCAAACAATGTGTCCTCCTAAATCCTCTTAAATATTACACACTGGACGCTTTACACCATCGTAAGTCTTAATCACCTTAAGCCTCTCTTACATCCCGTCATGCGTGGTACTACGAGTGGTTTGTGTGCCAAAATGGGCCAAGTATTGAGATGCACGCAAGTGGAAAGTACTTTTTTTGGTGGTCACAAACATGACGCATAGCATGCAGCCTGCAAACTGGCTGGACAGTTTTTTGCTGCAACCTGGCAGCGACAATTAGCATGCCTGGAGCACGCTCGGAGTACGCAAGACAAAAGTACTGAGTAAGTTCGATAGACATGCATGTAATGCAGGCAAATCTTGCAGCAATTCTGGGGTATTTTCCCACGAAGGCGTACTTACCGCGCCAGATACTCCTTTTTTCCACTTGCTTTCAATGTATGTTTTAACAAAAGTGGGGGTAAGCGGACTTCCTCCATACATATTACCTACTTCCAAAGTGCGTGATGAGTACTACTACCGTACTCACACTCAGACGACACGTGACCATCACAATAAAGGTGCATCGGAAGTACGTGTTGAGACATGTTCAGGTGCATCATGTGCCGATATAAAAGCGGATACAGACAGCGTGCTTTCAGTTCTGCGTCGACAGTTTCTACAGTGAGTCAGGCATTATTTCAACTTCCACATTTTGTTCACAATGCCTCCCAAGGGAAAAGCAGGTAGCAGGAAGGGGAAGAAGAGCAGGGAAGAGGAATCAGAAGAAAGGAGGAGAAGGGAAGAGAGGGAAAGACAAGTTACTGCAGAGGAGGGAGAAGGGGAAAGGGCTGAAGGAGAAGAAGAAGGCTCAGGTGTGGAGTCCGATGCAGAGAGTGCCACAGGCAAGCAGAACTTGTCTCGCTATGACTTCAACAGCGAGGAGGGGGGCCTCACGTTTAGAGCAAGACACACCCTCTCACTAAGTACTTACTACGTACTTCCCCTCCGATTTAATTTTCATCCCACGAAAACGCCACGCCTGACAGGAACTCCGAGTCCGCACGATCTCTAACCACGCACGATGGGATGTAAGAGAGCCGTTAAGTTAAGGCTGAAAAAAACTAAATACTAAAATATAATTTTTGACAGGCCACCTTTTTTCAAGAATGAAAGTCAGTGAATTCTTGAAGGACTTTATCCCTGAAAATAGTTCAGGTACAATGGGATTAGCGTCATAAGGGAAAAAATAAAAATTGCAGTGAAAAACCAATTAGACCACTCATGTAATCACCGCTTACTGCTCTGTATTCACATAAGGAGCATAATCAATGTCACATATTAGTGCAATTAACTGCAGTGAATGTGTTAAAGAGTCATTTATCTACACGAATGAGCAATAACCATATAAAAGGCAAGAAAGAGGGTTATTAATCCACTTTCCTTCATGCAAAAATGTGTTAGAAAAATATTTGAACATAGAATACTCCTGTTTATCTCAAAAAGCCCACAGTAGGTAATCCATCAAGGGTAATGTCAACCACAGCAATGACAGAAAACTGCTGTTCTACTCTGCTTTCACTGCAACTGCGACACAACAGTCTTCATTCACATACTATTAATGTTGTTATTGATGAGAATGAGACCAATAAAAGCAAAATTAGTGACTACAGTGCTAACAGGACCCCCTGCATATTCAGATGTATTTTAATTGAATGTCTTTTTGTTTATAAAATCTTAAATTGATCTCAAAGATAATGTTCAGCACTGTTACTGGTGTTACAGTTGTGGTTTGGACTTGGCCATCCACTTGAGTCTACTTAGACATTTTTGGCATGGACAGCCCTCAACTCCTGCATCTCCTATAAACAGCCTCATGAGAGTGTTTGGATCTATACCACCTACAAATGTTCTGTCATGTACATACCTTTTGCCAGTATGCACGTGAAATAATTTTTTTTTTTTTAAATCAAACAGGTTTTTTTTTATTGAATTCTCATACAATTGTAACTGTACAATTGACTTTGCACAAAATATAGTACAGTTAGATACCCTCACTCCAACAGTCCCAACCCAAATGCTCCCTATATTCAATAATACACCAAAAAAAGAGAAAATAAACAACAAAAATACATAAGCATGTACATCCAAAATGCATACAGAAATTTAAAATTGCAAGAATAAGGTTGAAAATACATATCTATAGCTACAACAGGAAAGTGTTTGTGTCCATATTTTAATATATGATAAAACAGGCTGCCATATTACATACAATTTGGCTGCCTTTCCTCTTGTGATGTATCTTGCTTTCTTTAATATCAGATTGTTGATAAGGTCTTTAATCCAAAGGTTGAATGTTGGTGGATTTCTGTCTTTCCATTTAAGTAGAATGAGCCGGAGAGCTATTAAAGTTTTGAAGGCAATAATGTCCATAAAATTCTTCTTGAGGTGTGTATTCTGTGGACATGCTCCAAATATTGCAGTGACTACATGACAGTCTATTGGGGTTTCAAAGATCTCTGAGAAGAAATTAAATATCAATTGCCAAAAAATTGTCCAATTTGTTGCATAGCAAAAAAAAATGTGTGTGAAAGTTCCTGGTAACATTGGCTAGTTTTGCTTTGGACCAGTGCAGTCTATGCACACCCTTGAACTGCATTACTGAATGTTTTAGACAGATTGAAGATCAGTGAATTTTATCCAGGTATTCTTGCCAGAGATCATCTTATATTTCTATACCCAATTCCTCTTTCCACTACTATTTCTGGGTACTTGAAATGTTTTGAATTGCATAACGATTTTCAAAGATCTTAAATTTAACTCAATGAAAGCTGCAGAAACCATGATTTATTCCCCACTGAAAGCCCTTCTACTGTACTAAGGAACCCTGTGGATGTCAAACCAGGCTTCCATCAGTCTAAAGGCTGGAGAAGTCATTTCCAGGTTGTAGAGTGTAACATGCAGCTCTAGTCTACAATAATATGCTTTAGCTCCTTTAACAAGGACTGGGGGGAGGAACAGAGCCTTCCCCGTTTCTCTCTATCCAGATATGGCTTTATTTATTTGTTTAAAGTCTAGCTCCTTCCAACGCTCTTGGAGTGTAGCAGAAAATGGAACGCACAACCAGAGTGCCCCCTGCCTTTGTTTTTTTTTTTTCTCTTCACTGTCCTCCTGTTCCTCCCTTTTCCCACTGTCCTTCATTCCCATGTATAGACAAGTGTGAGTAATGAAGAGCAGCCGATCTGTTTGGCCTGCACAGCTTTATCACTCCCTCCTCCCTCTTGTGCAGCCTCTCTGCCCTTCCATGCTAATTTGACCTACAAATTCTGTCCAAGTGTGACAAATGAGAGCGTTGTTGAACTCCATCCAAACAGCTTCCTCTCTGTCTCTGTCTGTGACCTGCTTCCCTCATTGCCTTCTCTTGTGCACTTTCTCCCTTCTTCACCTCTGATTTTTTTTTTTTTTTAATTAATTTGATTATTTGCATGAAGTTCAGTGACATTTCCCCCCTCTACCTCTACACAAGAGCATTTAGTTTTTGCTCAGTCAGGGCCCAGCTGTTGTGTTTGTGTAACCCAGTTGGAAAGCGTGGGACAGGAACCGAATGACCCTCGCCTCTGCATTCTCTGCAGCTGGACAGTGAATCCGGGG
>JAPTYR010000016.1:8919887-8940597 GCA_029814505.1 Siphamia roseigaster | reverse complement strand
AACACAAAGTGAAAATATATTATCCATCAATGTTTGCAAAATGCTACGGTGCTGTAAAATATGTTGCCTTTGCTACGATTAGCGGATAGAACCTAGCGAACGTACAATGTGAACAAAATGGCTAGCTAACAGCTAACCAATCTCCGGAATGACCTCAGTAAATGGCCAGACACACCTGGATTAATCAG
Source organism: Siphamia roseigaster (assembly GCA_029814505.1). Taxonomy (NCBI): domain Eukaryota; kingdom Metazoa; phylum Chordata; class Actinopteri; order Kurtiformes; family Apogonidae; genus Siphamia; species Siphamia roseigaster. Next base: position 8,940,409 of record JAPTYR010000016.1, on the reverse strand, counting down.
TTCATCCTATCATGAAAGACAGTCAAAAGTGCAGTATTAAGTTCAGGAAGTACTGGAGCTGTGCATAGAGCCCATAGGGCTGAATGTTTGCTGACAGTCATCCTCCGTCCTTCTGCGATCTGAAAGTCACCCTTTTTGCATTTCCATTACAAAAAAGGGCCTGGAATCTTGTACCTGGTACTACCTTTTGGTATCACCTACGCTGAGGTTCTAAGACTGGGAAACAGATACTAAAACGTGACGCGTAAACACTGCAGACTTCTGATTGGTCACACAGTTGTCTCTGTGACCCTGTGTGGGAAGGCAGCATTTGTGGAATAATTACGCCAGCTAAGCTAGAAGTCGGGTGAGTCTTTTTGTGTTGTTCTGTCCTAGAGGGTTTTAGTCGGTGGTGTAGTGCTCCCTGGAGCGTCATTTTCTCACCATGACATGCTCCCCTATGATGTTCCACCGGAGCAACCTCTCCACGCTATTTTACAAATGTTATTGGATATTATGTACCATCTTCCACCCAAGAACCAAACAAGCAACCCAGATAATGCTTATCCCTGTTCCAAAATGATAATGGACTTAGATCTAGATGCGCAAGATAAGGTCCAATCAGCACAGTTGAACAAAGGACAATTTTAGCCAGTGCAATTATGTAATCCCAAAAGGCCACAAATAGGTCTAGTGTTTCTGGTGGCATTTTAGATTCAGGGATCAGTGCTGGGAGTAATGTATTACAAAAGTAATGCAATACAGTGACTGATTACTTTTTGCTCTATAGTGCAGTAGTATCTGGCATTACTGATTAATTTTCAGTAATACTTTATTCAGTACATGCACTTGTGTTACAACATACTTTTCACCAATAATTTAATTGCTCGAATGGAGAAAAAAAAAACCTAAACAAAACAGCAAGACTGTGAGACCTTCAGGAAGGGAAAAATGTGTCTGTAAAGTTCTTTTTCCTGATGGTGTTCAGCCAATGGGTGAAGACGGCAGAGGACAGTCCATTGTCCACATGGATGTATGGTAATAATAATAATGGATTAGATTTAATATCATGCTCTTCTATAAATACATACTCGAAGCACATAATGGATCTAATATTCATTCACTCTCACCTTCTCCCTCTGGTGGTGATAAACTACATATGTAGCCACAGGGCAGACTGATGGAAGTATGGCTGCCATTTTACACCTATGGACTTTCATACACTAGTGTGAGTAGGAGCACTTGAGGCAAGGAGGGTGAAGTGTCTTGCCCAAGGACACAACAGCACATGACTAGGACAGAGTGGGATTTGAACCACCAACCCTTCGGTTATTAGACGACCTGCTCTATCAACTGAGCCACAGCCTCCCATACATTTGTAGAAAACAAACCAACAGAAAAACCCATGTCTGAAATAAACTGTGAATATGGAGTATTGTTAGCTACTCTGTTATGTGGTCAGTAGTGGAATTTTGTTCACTAGTAAATCTTTTGATCTGCTCCAGACTTGGCCTTGGAGGCTTTAATTCAGAATCTTCCTCTAGTTTCTTCACTTCTTCTTTTACTTCCTCCAACTCTTCATCCATTCCTCTTTCTGTTACATCTGTTCTCCTTTCTGTGTTTAAAACCCCACATCCACTCATTGTCTGTATCAGAAGAAATCCCAGTTGACCAGAGGAAGTGAAGTCATTTCCTCGTGGTTCCAAAGAGGACACTTGACTGAACTCACAGAGCACATTTTGGACCCTGTTTTTACTTCTCCATTCAGTCCGATGTGCAAAGTCAATAAAACACTGAACCTTTAAAAGAGTAAACTGCCAAAGTGTGTCAACCAAAGTTCAAGAAACTAAACTTTGTGCAGTTTACAACCACTTCAGTAATTTTGAGCTAAAACAGTGTTCCTCTTTTCTTGCTATGGGAAAGTATTATATGTCAAACAGGAGCCAAGTATTAATGAGACATATTTCCTGTTTGTTGAACTGAAACCACATTGGTAGCAGTGTACAATATGGGGTCTGATTCATTAACATTTTGTTTCTCTGGAACAGACCTGTCCCAACATGTGGTCTCAGACTGCAAGCAAGCCATGGACCTTTTGGAAGAAGGCATCGCCAACCGCATCACTGCGGCAACCCACAACCACGATGCCAGCAGCAGATCCCACGCTATCTTCACCATCCAGTACACACAGGTCAGAGCCTTCCGATCCCTGGCTGAGCTCACATGTAGTTGTAGTATACTAATATATGATTAAATCTGTCTGCTGGTGATCATTTTGACGTGCAGTTAATATGTGACACATTTATCATCATTTGCATGTTTTATTTTTTAATTTTTTTCTGCACAGGCAATCCTAGAAAACAACCTTCCTTCAGAAACTGTCAGCAAGATTAACTTGGTGGACTTGGCTGGGAGGTGAATCTTTCTTTATGCATGTTTGGCTTAAAAGCCTCTACATTAAAGGCATTGACTAAGCTGCCCCCTAGTGGAATGAGATGATCAATATTTATTATATAGTTTCAGGGTTTTTCTGTATTATTTTTAGTTTTAAAGACATGTGTCTTATGTTGTTTGTGGTATGTCTGACAGTGAGAGAGCAGACCCCCATTACTGCAGAGATCGACTCACAGAGGGCTCCAACATCAACAAGTCACTTGTCACACTGGGCATTGTCATTTCTGCACTTGGTAAATTAATGTACTGTTTTGCAAGGATTCAATTTGGAAACACAAGGGATGTCTGATAAGAAAAGTGACTGGAAATGAAATCACGTGTGCCCCTTTTTTTTCCTCCTATATCTCCACTGTTCCTTGTAATCCTGCTTCTCAGCTCAGAACTCCCAGATGTCTAGCAGCTGCCAGAGTATCAACAGCATGGCCTCTGAGGGTGATGGCAGCATGGTGGGTAGTCACAGCAGCTCCCTGTCTGGAGGAGGAGGAGGGAGGAGGCACTGCTTCATCCCATATAGAGACTCAGTCCTAACCTGGCTTCTTAAAGACAGCCTCGGGGGCAACTCCAAAACCATAATGATTGCAAGTAAGTGTATCCAGACTTCAGGGATATTGTTGGAGAGTGATGGCACTTGGCTTTTATGTTTTGTTCATTGGCTGCATATTGGATACACAAACCCTGCATACATAAGTGTTCACATGTGTAAGTGTGTATATGGGAGCACCAAGGTGTTGTAGTCCTGAGCCATTTTGTCACCTAGTTAAATCCTTAAAGCAAGCTTGAAAGATGAAAAGATTAATAGAGTGTAAAATGTGGGAGTTGTTTCAGATGGTTCAGTAGCTAACACTGTGGTGATAGAATTTACTTGGGATACAGCCACAGTAATACATTTTTATTTTAAAACAGCATTTTAAAGGTTCAGTGTGTAATGTGTAGTGACACACAATGGTGCAGATGGCAGCCAACCGAATACCTCCCTGCCCCACCGTATGTTATTTTTTGTAATGTCTGCAAAAATAGCAAAAGGCTTCGACATTGGATCGACTGTTTATTTTATCTATTCTGGGCTTTCTCGCTGAGGTGATATTAACTCTGGTGTGCAGTTAAACATAGACAGTAGCAGTAATACTTCTTAACACTGGATGCCATGTGCTATAAAACTGAAAAAAGGGGGAGAGTCCCATCTGTTCTACTGTAATAACATGCCATTGGAACATGGTGCACTGCACAATCTGCAGATATGAAGGGTTCCTTGTAACGTAACAAAAACTCAGTTTGTATGTTTGAATGACTGTGCACTAATGAAAATATAAGTATGAATATTCATTTGATTTCTGCAGATATATGCTCCTAAATCCTCATAAATGTCACACACTGGACCGTTAAAACGAAAGTCCCTGAACAGATGACCATATTAGTAAGGTGTCTTTGTCCTCTCCAAAAAAAAAACGCAAAAACCGCAAAAACACAACATCAATTTTGTAATATCCTCTTTGCACTCCACTCTTCTCTGTCGGAGACAAGAAAGTCACTTTGAAAAATAACAAAAAGAATATTCTGTCTACTGCAAAGGACATTCCATGAGCACAAACAAACAAACAAAAAAAAAGATCTGAAAAAAAGAGTTGCATCACGCTGTTTCCAATCAACACAGTTATTTAGTATAAAAAGCCAAAATTTAATTGCACCTACTAGGAGAGTCTACATGAGTGGAAACATGGAATTAACAACTTTTAGTTGAGGCTGACATAAAAGTCTTATTTCTTGTTGGGATGGTGCCAATTGTTGTTTACATGTGTTTGCTTGTGTGTCTGTGTGTTCTAGCTGTCTCGCCCTCCATTAACAGTTACAACGAAACCCTCAGCACGCTCCGCTACGCTGCCCATGCCAGAAATATTGTCAACAAGCCTCAGGTTAATGAGGTCAGTGGTGGTTCAGAGACTGCCAAGATTTACCGTTTGATCAAAATGTTTTCCCTTGTTTGATATGCCCTTTGATTTCTGCACAGGATGCTAACGTCCGCCTGATCAGGGAGCTGAGGGAGGAGATTGACAGGCTGAAGAGCATGCTGCTTAGCTTTGAAATGGTATGGTGACCTTTTATAATTCTAATATGGTGCAAAGGGGTCCACCCTGCTGGGATTTTCCCATTTAACATCCATCCCATCTATTTCCTGTGTAACATAAGGCTTACACTGCATTATAAATTCTTAACCAGTGTGTTTCTGTCATATATGAGACTGACTGTGAGATACAAGTTGCATAATAAAACAAGTGAGTCTGCATTGAATGATATTTTTTTCTTGACTGACAGCAGCGTAATCCCAGTCCATCCTTGAGTGACGAGAGGGAAGGAAATCTGTCTGACATCGTGCTACAGAATGAACTAAAGGTAACATACAGTCAACCCCCATAATTTGATCTCATATTTCAAGGTTTTTTTTTTTCCAACAGTAGGGGACAGTATTGCAAGCACTACACTGCTGCATTTGCTAAAAATGCATAATTATTACTCAATAATTAATTATAATGAGAAAATAATTAACTCGACTTTAACATACTTTGCTGTATATTCTCTTGTTTGAATAATTTCTTATTTTTATAGACAGAAATATGTTACAAGTATACTGTATATTTATTGAAACTTTAGACATTTTGGCTTCTTTTTGTCTTCTATAAAATGTGCAGAGTTCTTATTGTAGCTTGTTTCTGAGTTGTCAAAAACAATTACATTAATCTGAAATAAACAACAAATATTGCATGGAGATTATATGGAGAAGCTGAAATTCAACAAATTTTGCTGTGGAAAATGAAGGCGAGGAGGACAGAATGCCCAACTAAAACATTGGTGACAGAAACAGTCTCCTTTTCGCTACCCTAACATATTTTTATCTGTTCTTAACTGACACATTGATGTGAGTTAAATCAACCTCTCTCTCTGGCTGGATTTTGCAACCCCTCTTACATCTAAAAAAAATATCGGGAGCATGTTACAAATCATAATCCCATGCCTTCACTGATGTTAGTCTGTCTTTCTCATCTCTTCCTCAGGTGGATCAGCTGACGAAGGACTGGTCAGAAAGCTGGAGAGACAAGAAAGAGCTGCTGGAGCAGTACAGCGTGGACATCAACAGAGACCAGGCCGGGTTCCTCATCAGCTCCCTCCAACCGCATCTGGTCTCACTCGACAGGGATGTTCTCAGTACTGGCATCGTCTTCTATCACCTCAGGGTATGAAGATAAAAAGGAAAATAAATAGGTTATGTCCCTGATTTAGTTTTACCTACTTGTTCTGTTGGTTAATTAAGATAATTTTAGTGTTATGAATGTATCAGGTCCGTCTTTTCACTAGTTTTTGCCAGTTGTGTAATGCTTATCTAGAGACACACATGATTCTGCTTGATTATACAGACATGTATGAAGAACATGATGGAAACACCCACAAACTGATTTTCTTTGTATGTGCTCCACTTTTCTTCATCTCTGTTGTTACTGTTTTTGTCAGCTGTCTTGACTAAAACCATCTTTTTTTGTCTTAGATATTCCCCTCTCCTCCTCCTACTTTTTCCTCTCTGTTCTGCTAGAAAAAAAAAAACTCTTGAGAAAAGGTGCGTTTCTGTTGTGTTTTCCTTTTCACTCTACCCTCCGACTGTCCTGTCAATTTCCACTTCTTTCCAACTGCATTGCATGAAGCTAGGTTGGATAAGAGGCTCTTAGTTGTGAGGCTAGGACACAGGGGAGCCAAAGCTGTCCTGATTCTGACAATGACAAGCATACCCTTAGGCCTGACAATTACACTGCTTCCTGCATGTGAAGAGCAGAGGCCACCTGGGAGCACATGTGGTCCTGACACCATATAAGACAGGCTTTAATCCCATTAGATAAGACTTCAAAGTAAACAAATTATATCTTTTTCTGTCAGATAAGTCAAAGTTTACAAGATCACTAGTTCTTTAAAGAACACATGCTAAAACACCCGCTCACAGAACCAAGATATTGCACCTTATGGCCACAATGTACAAGGTTTGCTTCACTTTATTTCCATCTTTACTGATGTCGATGTAGAGTCAAGATGCTGTATAAAACATGATCTTCTCTTACAGGAAGGAATTACCTACATTGGTCCACAAGACGAGGCTGGAGAACCCCACATAGGTATTAATTTGTGTCTGTATTTAGTTATCTCGTCGCTAATATTTATGTTCAAACAATATAGTGTGTTCATGGGGAAAATGTGCAAATCCTTAAAGCCTCTTACCGCATTATTACTGAGTAAATGTACAACAAACAGACAGATTTAGACAGAACATGCAGCATTAAATATAGAAGACGGAAAATAACAAAAGTAGAATTTCATGTTCACTTCCAAGCTTATCACCGAGAAAAAAATGCAGTGCACTCTGATTATTAATTAAATGAGGATGCAAAATAAAACTGGTAGCGCCCATAGCACAACAGTGATTACATCAGCTCTGCTTTCTGAATCAGTATGTGTGATTGTGCCTCTATGTTGTGTTTGTAGTTCTGCAGGGCAGTGCCAGCTGTGAGATTGAAAACCATAGAGGTGTGGTAACGCTCAGACCGCTACCAGGCTGCGTTTGTCTGCTCAACGACAGGGAGGTTACTGAACCCTGCAGACTGGCTCAAGGTCAGCTCAGATCCTCATCCAATAAGTTTGGTCTTGCTGTCTCCTTTCCCATTCTGTTTTTTTTTTAACTACAGTACTGCAGTACTTTAGAACTGATGTGAATATCAAGTAGTAGTTGAAATGCAATTACAATAATGTGTAAGCATCAGATTTCCATGAAGATTATTTTAAGCAGCATTATAATGATCAAAAGTATGTAGTCTGAATCAATATGCAGGAAATATGAAAACAGCAAAGAAAAACGAAAAGTTCAGGAGAGAACAGTTTCTGCAGACCCAAGTGTTTAGCACATTTGCACTTAGCATGTCTTGAACGTATTCAGGTAATATCAGATTTACTGCACCAGTCTTCTGATGTTATACATTAGGTTTCATTAAATTCATGTGAAATGTTTCTTATTTTTATTTTTAACTGCTTCTTTTACCTCTACAGAGGTCATACTAAATCAGGTTATCCTGCATGTTTTAGATGTATCCCTCTTCTAACACACCTGATTCAAATGATAAGCCTGTCATTAAGCTCTGCAGAAGACTGATAATGACTGTCAGGTGTGCTGAAAGAGGGAAACATCTAAAACATCCAGGACAGTGGGCCTCGAGGACCAGGATTAGTGACCTCTGCACTAAATAAAGACTTTCATGTGTTGAGGCCATTTACTTTTTGTGAATTTTTAATCCTGTGCACATATCTCCTGTAATTACTTGTTAGATCTTGAGATTGAGGCTGAGAAATAATTAGCAAAAGGCTGCAAATTAAAGGTTCTGCACACAACACAATGTGTCCTTATAACTTAGAATACTTTGCAGAAGTCTTCATCAGCCTTTGGCTTTGATGTTTTTGCAGTCGTAATGACTACATATTTCTTTCTCAACTAAACTATAGAGGAAATATGTGCATATAATTAAAAACAGAAAATATTAACTCAGTGACTCCTACAGGCAAAATACAATATTTATTGTGACCCCTATTTACACTAATGACATCTTGAACTCTCCTGGGTAAACACTTTTTAGGTACACTTACAACTTGGTGTATCATGATACTTTATATCATGCTTCATTCAAAACCTTCCAGAATTCTTGGGTAGACTTTGGCTGTCTTTGTTTTTTTTTATGTACAGATCATCCAGTTAAACATTTTTAATGATGCTTGTATATAATGCATGTGTATGGTCATTAGAATCTTGATAAAATGCCAAACCTAATGGTGGCATGTTAAATATAAATGTACTATAGAGCTTCAAACCTGAGCATAACATGACACCATTTAAATGTGGTCTGTGATTGTGACTACGTGCTGGATATCACATATAGGTCAGATCTGCTCTGTCACACTTAAATATGCACAGATAGCTCAAGGATAAGCAGACATACTGACACACACTCTATTCAGTTCAAACGCTACAGCACAACACACACACACACACACACCCCTCTTGTCCATAGGTTACATCAACACACTATTAAAAGATGAGCACAGCTTGTGATGAAGGGTACGTCTCTCTGTCTCCAGGGACAGTGATCACCTTGGGAGGAGCGCATAAGTTCCGCTTCAACCACCCAGCAGAGGCAGCCATCCTCCGAGAGCGCAGACGGGTAAGGTGCTGCTCGGTCAGGAGTAAAAATTCCGTAGTTGGTTAAGATGGTAATGATGATAACACTGATAACAGATCGTTAAGATCCTAAAGGCATTGCTGGTGACTTGAAAGAATTTCTGTTTGCTTTTCCTTTTTTTTGAAAATCGGGTGATGTTGGAGAGGAATTAACTTTGTTAGTTAATATCACAGAGGTCACTTCTTTATTGGCTTTAAGCTGCAAAACTGATCTCACTAATTTTTTAACAGGCTAGTGAAGGTGGTATGACCTGCATCTACACTGATCCCTGCCCCATGACTTCTGACCACAGGTAACTTTTGCTTCACAAAGGAATTTGACATCTTTCACTGTTAATATTCCACAGTGTGCATATATGTTTTTGTGTCCAAAATGCTGCATGTTTCCTCCAGCTCATACCTTCTTAAACAATTGCAGTTTCATGTTTACAGAACAGTCTCTTATGTTGCTTGGTTACCACTGAGACGCTGAGCTAAACCCAAGAGCAGCAGCTTATTTTTTCAATCTGCCACTTCGGTGCTAAGCTACTAGTTTAGTCAACAGATTGCACCTTTTATGTTTTCTTTGACCACCACAGTCCTTCCTCTGTATTTCATTTTGAATCTGTGTGGCTCTTTTATAGTGTCAAAGAAGTGACGCTCCAAGGGCAGCCGGATGCCTGCCTCCCTCCCACCGAGGAGCCCAGTGCCAGGCAGAGTGTGGAGGAACAACAGCGCTACGTAGAGTGTTTGCGACAGGAGATACAGGCCGAACAGAGACGAGCTGAGAGAGAGCTGGAGAGGGAGCAGGCCCACCTTAAACTGCAGCACAGTGAGAGTGTGTATTATTTTGATAATCTTAAATTGTCTGTATTGTTTTGGTATTCCTTTCTTTATGTGAAAACTGTAGTTTACATTACAGCTTGCTTATATGTCAGTGGTCAGAACTGGCATCATTTTGTAGATAGATAATCTGAACCATGCATCAACAAATAACTTATCAAGTATAATATGTTTGTGAAGTCTAATCAATCATTTTCACTAGTTATGACCCATTTTTATAGAGCTGAAACTAAGATTTTCAACACATTAATCAAATAATTATAAAATTCTGATGAATAATGTAAGTTCGGAACTGTGTATCGACACAAAAACAGTAACACTAACAAAAGCAGATCTGATACTTTAGTTCTGATCCTTGGGCTTTAATTCCATTATTTTTCCAGTGTCTGTAAATCCACATTTAACATATTTCTATGGGCAGTACATCTTTCCTATAAATGACAAACTAAAGTTATTTTGGCACGTTTCAGTGAAATGTCTGCTTCACCATAGCGACAGTCAGCTATTGTGCATCTTTGCTGTGTGTCTGTCAAAATAGAAGTCTGACATCAGTTTGGATTTAAAGCAAAAAAAAAGAGATTTTCTTTAATAACACAATCTGCAACCCACTTGGAACAAATCCACCACCCAGTTTTTGTTCACAATCCACCAGTTGTGAAAGCTGGGTGTAGAATAAATGCTTGGAATTCAGCGTCAAACTTGACTTTTTTATTCACTTGGGTAAGCAGCATCAATGCTTACTCACATTTTGCTTCTGTTTTACTTTGACTTAAGAGTCACTTTTATGGTAGGTGGGGGACACTTTGATAAAAGTTGCTCTGTGAACAACTAGAGCTGTGGTCGCATTGCTGTTTTTGTGGGAGAAATAACACTAATTACTGATTTAAACTTTATTAATGGCCAATAATGTCTAGTAATTGATAAATATATGTGTTTGTGCAAAAGACTGATGGCTGTGTTCTGTCAATCTTGCCAACAGTCCAGCAGTGGATTTTATCAGAAAAGCAACGTCTGACCCAAGCTGACCAGAGAGTCACCCAAGAACTTGGAGTTCAAACAGATCGTATCCCTTCTCCCATTCTGGAGCAAGTGACGAGTAAGATATTTGAGAATCAGGAAGGTCTGCCAGTGGACCGTCCATCCCAGGCAGCAAGAGTTAGGAAGAAGGTTGTGCAGGAGGAGTTACTAAAACACTACGCCCTCCGCCGTGCTGAAAGCCGCATTCGCCGAAAATGGCTCTACTACCAGCTGGAGAGAATTGCCCGGAAGCGGCAGCTGTTGGAAGCTAAAAGGGAACTGCAGCGTTTGGAAAGGGCTCTGCCTCCTGGGACAGACAGCCCAGAGGCTCTGGAGTTTGGGTCTCCATCAAAGCAGAGAGGACGATCCTTTGTCTCCCGAAGACATTCGTTCTCAGCAGATCTTCTATCCAGGCTTTACCCGCAACACACCCCCATCTTCAGGTATGTACACAGAATCATGCAAACATGTTTTTAAGTGCTATAAGATAAAACCCTAATATGATTCATTTAAGTGATATTTTTAGCTGTTCTTCACTGCCACTGTATAACATTGACTTTTTTTTATGAACACTTGAGTTTGGAATATAAATTAACACTATTGCATTAGAAAGGTTTCCTTTTTTAATATCTTTAATGGTATTTAAAACATGTCTAGACTGCTTTTTCAGAGGACCAAGGTGCTACATTCCAGAATATTCCTTACTGTTGTAAAGTACTTCCTCCCTTAGTTCTGGACATAAATGTTATTTTGGCTCAAATAAATTTGGACTATTATTTCCACTATATCTGTTTATAGATACAAAGGTACAGACAAAAGGTACAGACAATCAACATACAAAAAACTTGGATACAAACATGACATTACGATATAATTTTAGATTTTTTTCAATTCAGTTTTGATGCACTATAATTTGAGTCCTACCCAATATGACTTGGGTGGTTCAGCTTATAAAGTTCCGGAAAACCCTGAATTAACTCAATAAAAATAAAACATAGTGTTTGTTTCACTGACTTTTGTTTCATGTTCTTTAACAGACACTTCCTGAAGAGAAACAGATCCACAGACCTCTCTTTAAATTCCCTACCAAGCTCTGATTCCACCGGCATCAGAAAGTGGGTTTCAGATGAGTACCTTCCACGGGAAAGGACTCAGAGTTGTTCTGCTGTGCTTTCAAGAACAAATAAGCCCTGCCACAGCAGAACAAGTTCCTCTGAAAACATTCGACAGACGCCAAAAGAGGAGGCCCAAACTGCACTTCGCCAGCAGCGACCGGAAAGAAAACCTCTGCTGCCAAACAGAGACTTGTCATTTAAGAACAGATCGGATCCAAACCCATCAGTTACTCGTAAGTCTCCAGCGAGTACTGCAGCATTGCCTGTCTGCAAAGAAAACACACAAGGATCCACAACAGACAAGCCTACTTCTCAGACTATCTCAGGTGTGAGTGTGACAAACCCATCTAATCCATGTAACACCAGAGTAGAAACTATTAAGCAAGCATTTTCTGTGGGACCCAGGTTAAAAACTGCTCTGTCGAAGGTGTTCAGAAAACCACCATCAGGTGCCAATGGAGGAAGATGCTCCAAATCTCTGGGCAAGATAACAGCTAGATTTCACTGGAGACAAAAGCGAGACAGGAGCCTTAAAGATTCCAAGATGAACAAAAGCAAGTGTGCCATTAAAACAGCTGTCTCCTGTGAAGAGCTTGACCAAAGGACTCACTTAATGTTTCAAGACATTAGACAGAGACGATGGCATAGTACAGAGACTCTGATGAACCAAACCAGCAGATGGGTAGAAAATCAGCTGGGACTGAGGGGATGGGAGGAAGATGATAGAGAGGAGGAGGTAGAGAAGGATGAAGCCGCATCAGACTGTGAAAGTCTTTTCTCCCTTGATTCGCTGTCTTCGGCTTATGCAACAGCACTAGTGGAGCAACTGAAGCGTGAGGAAGCAGCACAGAGCGAGGCAGAGAGCGAAGACAGTCAGATGTCCAAGGACTCCTTAGCTGTGGACAACAGTCGGAAATGCTTAGCAGCGGAGAAACACAGTTGCACCATGGTACCGATTTACACACTGGTGGCAGATAACGCCTGTTCACCCCACATTAGTACACTGAGTCGTCTTAAACCTCAGGTAATCCCAGCAGAGACACATTTAGGTTATCAAGGTTCTCCAAAAACAAAACAAACTCAAGTATTTTGTGCAACAAGGACTCTTCCACCCCAAAACACTGCACACAAGATGATTGAAGACTTACAGACCACTTCAACAAGTAGTCCACGCTCCCTGAGTAGCTGTAGCATTAGGGACCCCGAAAACATACTGGCCCTCACTGATGCTTGGTCATCTACTGAAGCAGCAGACAGTCCCAGGGTTCCCAGGGATTACCTAAGTAGCCAAAGAAGAATGTTCATAGGTGGAGAGAGTGGTAGCAGCAGTCCCAGTCCAATCAGTATGACCCTCTCAGATTCACAGAGAGGATCTCGAAGCTGCAGTTCAACATCCACTAGCATAGATGGTGTAAACGTAACAGTAGAGGAACAAAGCATTGCAGTTGCAAGTGATGCCTTTGACAGATGTGATTTGGAAGCCTCACACAGTTTAATTCCGTGTGATCCTCTAGTATTAGGTAACGTAATGGATGAAGGAAGTGTGAAAAGGTCAGATGGGCAACCAGAACAAATGATGAAGGCAAGTAAAAGTGCAGCACCTGGTTCAGTTCAAATAGTCTGCATGTCCCCCACCTCTAACACACCACAGAAAGTGTCACATGTTGAATTGCTTCAGGTGATGACAGATGGACAAGAAGCAGCGGCTGGAAACATTGCAATGTCCTCAGACACAGAAATGATTCACGTAATGCCTACAAATCCTATAAGCCAAGATCAAATATTGATGAAAGTGTCCGACACTAAGAATGTCTTCAGACCATCCACTGAGGATGAATTGCTATGCAAAGTTGATGGTGTAGCAGATATGTTCAAAGACATTCAGAAGTGTGGATTTGGGAGTACCAAAGATTTATCACTTACATGTCACCCACCATTGCATAAAACTAAAACCAAAGGCATTGAGAACAACATTGCACTACACCAGGAGCTTGTAAAATTGACTTGTAAAAATTCCAGGAAGAGGAACAAAGACCAACAGGATGCTTTCATGGGCAGCTTGAAAATTCCTAAAAGGAGCAACAGCAAAGAGACTGTAACCTTTTGCTCTACGGCGGTTGGCAGTGAGGAAGAAATTTGGCCTGATGATGATAATTATAGCGGGGACTCCAGAAGGGAGCAGTCTGCAGTGGAAACCGACAGGCCTGGTTTGGATACTGCTCATGGTGATGGTGTTGATGTAGCAGCATGTTCACTTTCTGATGCCATATGTAGGAAGAGGATTCCCCAGAGCTTTGAGCACTCTGAATGTGCCTTTAAAAGCAGTGACAAAAGCTTTGAGAATGGTGCCTCTTTGGGAGAGAATAAAGTTGGACAAACAGAAGTGGGAGACTTCCAAACTGATGACAACAGAAGACAACAAAATAGAAACCACACATGCCAATCCAATGCGATATGTAATGCCATTGACCTGAGAATCTCAGAAGTGGTTAAAGAAAGCATGAAATCATCACTGATGGGCAGTGATGAGGACACAAAGAGCAGAAGTCAAAGTCTGAATACACTGACATCAAACCGACCTGCAGAGATGACATCAACATGTCAGTTTGAATGTAATATTCATGCAAAAAGATGGACAGAAAGACAGTTGAAAGATGAAAGATGTGATCACATGAAAGATGGAGTAAGTTTTTCAGAGAAAAGTTGCATTTTGCAAAACATTCAGCTGAAAGCTTACAGAGAAGTGGAAGACCTGACTTTGCAACCAACTGAATCTCTGTCTTTGATAACTGATGCCAGTTCAGCAAGAAATTTAGAGACAGATCTATGTCAAGATATTCGCAATGTAGGTAAGCAGAAAGGGAAATCTTATTTTAGTAATCCCATTAATGATAAATCTTCAGAGGAATTTGACCATATTTCCCCTGACACATCCTGCACTGTGAGTGATGCAAAAGGTAGTCAAGTAAGGAATGTGAGAGGAGATGCATTGAGTGTTGAAGAAAAAAACTGGTGTTCAGATGAACGAAATTCATCAACAGAGACTCAGCAGTTTCAAGATAGGTCTCAAATGTCCATAAGCTTAAAAGCATTCCCTGATGGAGTTCAGCCACACCAGCGTGTGTGTATCGATGAGAATTCTATTGTAGAAGGGTTTTGTGTTACCCCTGGCTGTGATGAGAATGATGAAATTGAAGCTACAAGAAGAGATGAATCTTGTGTCAGAGCTCATGATCACTTTAGCTATCCACACACACTAGATAATTTACCTCAGACATGTGTGGTCAACATGAACTACAAAAATAAATGTCAAAATTCACCAAATTCGCACCACAGGTTTGATAACTACAGTCAATTCAACAACAACAATGGCCAAGAAATGCTGACTTGTCAGTCTGTGGAAAAGGCTTCCGCAGTTTTGGTAGAATTGAAGTATGATGGGAGTAGATCTGCCTTACCCATTCACAAGATGCTGGAGGAAAACAATACCCAGCACAAAAATGTATATAAATCTCAAGTGTCAAAAGAGAGCGAGATAAACACGTGTTGTGATGAACAGGCTAATTCTACCGTTTTGCCTAAAAAGGCCAAAACTAAGAGATTCAGGCGGTCGAATGGACAGTCTCATTTGTCAACTTTTTTCTCCGATTCTTCTGTTAAGTCTTCGGATGATGATGAAGAGGATGACGACACCAGAATGAATCAGAGCAGGCTCTTATATTCACGAGTGAAGTTTGGATGTCGGAGTAATGGCCAGCAAGATATCAGGCAGTCCAGAAGTAATGAGGCAGATATTTCTAATTCAATTTCAGATAGCAAAGTACAACCTAAGACTTGTTCTCCTGGAAGTCGGACTAACAATGACTGTAATTCCAACCAAAAAATCCTTTCTTTGTCACCTAAAGCAATTTCCCAAAAAATAAATGCAGCTAAAATCCATCTCCATGCAAAGAAAAATGAACGACAACATACACCTAAGTGTCATGATTCAACTATGCATTTTGCCTCAAGTGACATCAATCCTTTTGTTCACCAGTGGCAAGATGGCAATTCCAATCAACACTGTTATAAAAACCCAGCATTTGGAAGTGCTGCTGACCTGACATGTAAATCACCACTTTTAAACAGTGCAGAAAAACAAATAACAAGATGCTCCAGTGTTGACAATGGTTTAAATGGACAGAATTCACCTTTTAATTCCCATCTAAGCACTTACGCCACCAACAAGGGACTCTCCAGTACTTTCAGCAGCATGGAGGATTACAGACAAGCAGCGCAGCTTAGACCCTGTCAACAAGCAGATGCTAATATTCACAATCCCATCATCAAACTGACCATGAACAGCTGCTCTTCAAGCAACGATGCTCCCGGTGGGTTTGGTAACAACTCAAGTCAAGTTGATGAAATCATGTTTGTTTATTCATCTGAACAAGAGTCTAAGGCAAGTGAAGATGTAAAATCAAGTAGAAGGATCTCTGAACATGGTACTCAAACTGAGTTAATTCTACAAACAGATCTACTTAAAGCTGGCAGCAATACTACAACTCCAAAGAGGAAAGACCGGCACAAACGGAGCAAAACTGATGGTCCTGCAACACAGAGAATGAAAATCAACATTAAAGAGTCACCGACATGGGCAGGTATGGAAAGCATGTCAGCTCACCTCTCGAAACTGATTGACAGTACTTCAGACCTATTAGGGGATGTTCAGGAGATGAGAACAGGCGAAATCCGCAGTCCAAACAGAAGTACAAACTTGTCAAATGTCAGTGTCTTTTCTATTGAGTCTAAAGATTGTACTCAAAGAGATGACTCAACACAAACAGCTGTAGATATTGGCATCCAGACTGAAAAGCCTTTATCAGATATGGGCATTGCTGAGCCTCCGTCACACAGTGAGCGGTCCAAATCTCATGAAGTTAACGTCATAGTCAAAGTGATTGGCTCTGAGGCTGTTAGTGTATCTCAAAATGAGAATATTCACTGTGTGGTGAAAAGTTTAGCAAATGCAGATGAAAAGTTGCCGCGCGAGCCTGACCTGAGGCCTAACACCTCTGCTGTGGTAAAAAGGTTTGCCCTGGTATCAGAGAACAAGCCTCTCAAAACTCTGCCTGTGAAGACTGCACCCGAATGTCAAAGACGTGTCAAGTCAGCCTCTTCTAGAGGCTCCAAGCAAAGTATGCCCGAAGTGTTGTGCCACAAAAGCGTTTCAGTATTAGAAAATGGTCACAAACCAATGAAAAAAGCCTACCATGAAAAGAGCCCCTCTACAAGAAATGACCCATTGACTTGTTCAAAGAATACGGCTACATACACAGACCGTGCATCATCTCCTATTCTCACAGTGGGAGCAAGATTATCTCTGAAGCAGAAAGGAAAACAGTCCACTCCGAGATATCAGCATAGAAATAACCACAGCCTTACTGTGCTTTCTAGCAAGCAGTCAGTGTCCATTTCAGAGGATGATCTAACACCCACTGAAGAGTGTGATGTTCCCTCAAGCAAATCGTATGAATCCATATCACTTGAGAATGTTACTGAAATGAGTTCCTCAAGCCCTAAAAGATTTGACAATTGCTCTCCAAGCCTCAGTTCATCAGTGGATCGATACACAGACTCTGACTGGAGAAATGTCAGCCATAAAGATGAGGACAAACAGAGTTTGAACTGGCTGAAAGTGTCTTCAGAGACTCCTAAGTCTACCCAAGTCTCTCCCATATTAAGGCAGACCAATGTGAATAGAAAGCACATTGACCATTTAAAAATTCAGAATTTTACAGGGCAACCAATGCCTGCAGCTGACTGTGAAGATTTTTGTGACAATGCAAACAACAGACAGATCAGCGACAGAGATGTCCTTCAACAAGATGATGTGATATCACTAGCACCCAGTGAGTGCAACACAGATGTCCTTGTTAACATAAAACCTGTGACAAATGTACCTGCTTGTCAGGACCAGCAGAGAGTTCCAGAAGACCTGCCCATACACAACAAGTTCACCAACTGGTCAGGCATCAACCATCAACAATTAACGCGCTCCAGTTTTCCCAACAAACTACCTGCATGTGACCACGACAAGAGCAGACAGTGCACTGAATGGGGAGAAATGGAGAGTTCTGGATCAAACATGGAGCCAGCTTTACAGAGTGACAGGAGGGCTAGAGAGATTGAAAGACTGCGACATGAGAGAGAGCAGGTGATGGCTACGGTCAACCTCAGCATGAACCCGACGCCATTGACTGTGGAGCTGACAGAGGCCAAGATCCATTATGGTCTGGGAGAGACAGACACACTGCTGAAGATGTTGTCTCTAAGGTCCGGAAAAGAGACAGAACCACCAGCCTTATCTCCCACCAAGCAGCAGCTCTATGACAGGTAGGCAGAGGGCACATTCAGTACTCTTTATTTTCAACAAATACGTTTTGGTTAAAAGAACGTAATCATCTTTCATGATGAATATATACATGAACTTTATACTTGCATGATGAGATTGGTATTGGTGGAACTGAATGAGAATTACTGACTTATAGATAAAAAAAGAGTTTTAAAAAAATCCAAAGCCCTGTTTAAATTCACCCATGTTACCATTAGTTCGATACCAATTTTTAGATGTATTTACAATTTTGACATTGATGTCTAGATCTATCCAGATGTATTTACTCTTTTCCATCAAATACTAGGAACTTTATTGCTCTTAGTAGCAGAAGGTACCAGACTTTCATTGGAAAAAAGGCTTGTATTAGAGTCATGATGAGTCACTAATTTATTTATTTTTCAATAAGTACAAATTATCAAATTTAGATTAAAACCTCATTGTAATCTCCTCCCATTTGGAATGTTGCAAGTACTGCAATGTAATCTTCTGCAGACATTACATCTCATTTGCCATTCCAAAATAAAAGCCCTCTAACGTTTCAGAAAATGGGATTAGGTCATTGCTTAACTGAGCTTTAACAGTGTAAATATTGTCTTTGTGTTATGTAAGGTTGTAAGGTTCTGGAAATAGCAAGTTTTCCAGGAAATATATCATAATGAAAGAATAAGTAAAAAAGACTGTCAGGATTTGCTGATAGTTAATGTTGTAACATTTTTTCACTATTTTTGGGAAAATAAAAAGTATAGAAAGAAAGACAGAGAGGAGGGTCATTCTTTAAGGAAAACATCTGCGATTAAAGTTGGACATTTAGATGAAAAAAGAAAACTCATATTTATGGCAAAAGAAAAACATTCTCTGAAAATGAGATCATATATTTGGGAGAAAAACTCCAAAATTAGACTTTTATTGTTGTAGAGGGAAATTTTCTGTGGATGCATAAAGCTGCTGCTGTGCAGTATCACCACATAATTCAACAATAATATGCATTATGAGGTTCAGGGATTGTTTACGGTGCTATAATATGATTGTATATAAATTGCATTAGCTCTCCAAAGGTTATGCACAGCTGCAACTAACACACCGAGTATCCTCATGTCAAATGTATGGGCATTAACATTCTTTCTATTTTCGCCTCCATTGCTGAGGAAAGTCCTGTGTTTGCACATCCACTATTGGATACATTTCCATTTAAGGGAAAGTGCATCTCCCCCTCTTCTGCGTTAATAGTGCTGAATATTGAGGCAGATGAATAATGGATGAGTGCAGTCTAGTTAAATCATACAACACACGAATATTTTTAGCCTCTCAGCAACTGGGAAATATGGCTAATGGGAAAAACCTGAATTAAGAAGAAAGAACTGATCAACATAATAGATTGAGATTAGTGATTTCTTGAAATCATGCTTGCATAATATGATGAGTGGGATAGTTATTTTCTCCCAAATGTATGACTTTATAATCTCAGGGAATGTCTGAAGTGTTTTTCATGACCTTTTACACAAGCTTTCATCTCTAAAAATATCCAAGTGTTTTCTTAGAAATTCACTGTGACTGAAAGTCTGGAGCAGGAGAAAATTCATAGTCCACTAATCGGCTAATAGTATCTCTTGCCTCAACAATGCCTGGCACAGAAGGTACATGATGTATATGAAAGATTAGAAGTGAAAATCAAGTTAAAATAATAAATCTGAATTGCTGATCATCAAATTCTAAGCAATAAATCAGCACATCTGGTACTGGGCATCAAAGTAACTACAAATCTTGGTGGTAATGTCAATGTTTCCAGGTTTGAAGTCTAATATTAGTTATCCATGCCAACTTCTGCTCTTCCAAGGGTTTTTAAACTCCAATCTCTGCTTCTACCAACCTCCCTTAGTGCTGTAGTTCTTTTTTTTTTCTCCCCACAATCCCCTTAA
Source organism: Siphamia roseigaster (assembly GCA_029814505.1). Taxonomy (NCBI): domain Eukaryota; kingdom Metazoa; phylum Chordata; class Actinopteri; order Kurtiformes; family Apogonidae; genus Siphamia; species Siphamia roseigaster. Next base: position 8,920,474 of record JAPTYR010000016.1, on the reverse strand, counting down.
TATACCATTGAAGTTTTCCAGACTTGAGTTGGTTAAATTTGACCCAGTCTATGTTGAAATCCAATGAACACATCTCAGAAGTGTGAGTTAAATGTGTTTGTTAACGAACACTGAGTCCTCCTTTCACCTGGCTACTGTGTAATTGTATCTCGTGTGTTTCCCTGGTCCCGTTCCCTCAGCCACCGTAAGAGTATTGAGGGTTTGAGGCAGGAGAGGGAGGAGCGTCTCCAGGGTTTCCGCAGAACTCGCAGTCTGAGTCCCAGCAAGCATCCGAACACCTCCCCTCAGGACAATGATCCCTCTAAAGTTTCTTCCATGCCCAGTCGCCGTAAGGAGTACCTGCAACAGCTCCGCCAAGAGGTCATAGACAGTACCAGGTGAGGTTTTTACATCAGTACGTCATATTTTCTGGACTATAGAGCACACCTGAATATAAGATGCACCCACTTTAAAGAAACAAAAAACCAAACATTTTTAGATACATGTTATATATAATATATATATAATATTATATATTATAATATTATATTATACATAATATATATTTAGGGCGGCACGGTGGTGCCAGCACCAGTCGGTGGTGTTGG